>JAAGNO010002501.1:44759-55881 GCA_033439905.1 Ceryle rudis
AGAAAATAAAACAAGAAATAGAAGAAAAAAGAAAATAAAGAATACTACTACACAGAAAAAGTATCCAAAAAATGCAGCTAAAATAGTTATACAAAAAATAGTTGTACAAAGAATTCCTATTATCTGTCCCTGTTCTTGTCATAACAGCCACCCCTCCACTGTCCTTCTGGATGCTAAGTCTGATGGCTTTAGTCTGGTGCACGTGTAGATACGGCTAGTATTAGATAGATGTGTTAGATATTTTTTCTTTATTCTCTTTCTTACCTCAAAGTCTGGTTTGGGTCAGACCATTGGTGAGTTGTTTCTAGCTTTCAGGTCTCCATTCTACACAGAATAGCCAGTTGTTACTTTTACCTGTATAAAATCTTTGTCTTTGCCATGCACAGGAAGGTGATAACAAGTTAGACATAACGACCCTGTCACTATGAAATATTGCTACAAGAGCTAAACAATAAGAAATTAGCTCTGAGCAAGTCAAGAGCAGTTCAGGCAAGCCTTAGTCCTGAGGCTTTGAAAACTCAATACAAAGCCTGTGGCGTTCGTAGCAATACTGTATTTACTGAGCTACAGTGTGGCAGTAGGAGAAACAAGAGCCAGCTTGGAATATCAAGACTATTCAAACAGTAGAAAATGCCTTGCCTGATCAGTATATGACTTGATTCTTTGTTTTGAAGCAACCAGGTAATTTTCCTGGACAAATAGAAAGAAATGTCCACTGAAAAATCTCATATTCACCCTTTGGTTAACTGTGCTCATGTTCTTATGCCTCTGAAAAGAGGGTACATGTGCTTCACAATTGTGCATTGAATCAGTATGGGATGACTATCTCTTTATCTTTCCATGTATCTCAGCAACGGGTAAATTAAAAGAAGTGTTAGTCACCATAAATCAGACTATTCTGACATGTTATTAATTCTATAACCCACACACACACATGTGGATCTCTCCTTCATCCTTTTAGAATCCATGATGAAAATGCAGTCTTGTAAGGCAAAATCCCTTGCAGTCTTATTTATATTGTTTCACAGAAACTAGCACTGGAGTTCTGACCTTATAATTTTTCTGTTAAACTGCAGATGCCACAGAATAAAACTGAGGAATTCTTCCTAAGCAGAGTGCACTTGTTCTGAAACTTGTAGCTAGGTGAAAGCCTCAGTTCAAAAATAGCCATTTTTTCAGTTTATTCTGAAAACACTGATTCACTGTACACTCGGTAGCTACCTAGGATAATTTATTTCTGTCCACAGCAATCTCTGTTACAGGACAAAGAGATCTTCATAAAAATGAACACTGGATGAGCAAAAAGTATTGCAATATTATGCTGGAGTCAGTTCTTAAGACATGATCCAGAGTTCAGTGTGTCAGCATGACTGGTTTTAACTGGTTCTGTTTGTACCATTTTTATTTACACTATATGGTGGTTTCTCCTCAGGGACAGAACTTACAAATCTTGCAATGGGGGTAACCATGGCTATAACAATGAATTTAAAAGTATGGAGGTAAGATGATTTTCATTCAAATCTCGCACCTTCTTGTATAGAAAATCACAATGTGCTAGATGAACCACCAGAATTTAGAATATATCATTGCTTTTGCAGTGTGCTTTTTCTTCTCTGTCACCCAGATAGGTAAACTGTGAACACATACTGGGTCCAGATACTTGTATCATTACCTCTCATTGATATATATGAGTCCTGCTCCCTTTGGATCCTGTAGTAAAACCTGTCTGGATTTACCTTAACTCTATGGATCCAGGTACACTACAGTAAACCAAGCATACCATGTTTAGCTATGGGACAATAAATTCTTTCATACTTTCATTCTTCTACTAAAGAAATGACTGAAAAATTTCCACAGGCTCTGGGAGTTTAGTTGAGCATCTAACGCCTCTGTGGTCAAATAACCCAGATCTCATCTCTGCTTATCTTACCAGACTTAATCACATCATCTGAGCAAAAAAGTCATTCGTATAACCTGTGTGGTAGTAGAGCCTGTACTGCAGTTTCATCTCATTTTCACTTTTGGTTACAGTGACAATATATTGAGATCTTTGAGCTTTTGGTTTTTCATGTACTTTCTGTGATGTGAGCCTTTAAGTAAGGTCAAGCATGCCACTACTAGTCCCATGTTCTGTGCCTAAGAATCAGATTCTTGCAGATTTTCACAACTATATTAGAAGAGTATGGCAATATACTGATCAGCATGGTGCTGAAAGACTGTATGGAAAGAAAAGGTAAATTCTGGTTACCATGGAAACCTGGAGCATAGATAGCCTTATGCAGGTGGCACAACGAGAGAGGGATTTTTTTTTTCTTTATAAAGGAGCAAAATAATTTAATGTTGTCTTTTAAAAATAAATAAAATATTCCTTTTCTATTATGGGAACATAAGAATATTTTTTTTTTAGAACAGATCATTGTCCTGTTTAGTCATGTTTCCTGTATTTTATGGCAGGCAGCTCAGGAGCCTTATAAAGAAGTAGAAACTAATGTGAGACTGTAAGTAGTGTCAGCGTTGCAGACTCCATCAAGGGCCACCAAGCGCTACATTGTACCACTGGTTGTGCTGATGCAGGTCTCTGCTGAGCCTAGGGTGGGTCTCTGAAGTTCCCTGCTCTTTGCTTTAGCCATGGCTATAGGCTCTTAAGCGACCCACAGACTTCTGAGAGTGCAGCGTGTATTAAAAAAACCCAAACTAACAAACCCTAAGCCCTCTAATGCATATATTTCTGGCTCCATATTAGTCTTTAGAGAGGATCTGTGAGTGCCACAGCTCTGCATTTGTTGAAATGTCATTGTTACTGGCTGTTGCAATGAAAACATAGAAAAGTGTATGAAACATAGCAAACAATTTTCTTAAGTATGCATGAAAATGTTAAAGAACGCACTCCCACTCAACTCATTGTATAGTTTAAAGTATCCTGAGAAAATAATTTATGTTTTCCATTGATCTTCAAATTATATACAATGAGCAAAATGTGCCTTCTTTACCAGAACAGTCCCATATTTAAACCTTTTTGACCGTGAAAAGACTGTCTTTTTTCCCTGTTTCCATAAAATGCTACTAAATTTTATTTGAATTTGGACTCCTTTAGATAACAACTTTTGGTTTTTTACAATCTAGGCTATATTCTTAGCATATGGCCCAGGCTTCAAAGAGAGAACAGAAGTGGATGCTTTTGAAAACATTGAGGTTTACAACCTTATGTGTGGTGAGTAAAAACAATCCAGTACTTTAGATGCTAACCCAACAGTGTTATAAAATACTGGTGTTGTAAGAACTAAAAGAAGAGTAACTAAACCTTGAGTGAACTCATTCAGAAGCTAGGATTTTCACAGAAAACACAGAAGCCGTGCAGTTTTGCCTCTATGCCTTGCTAAAAGATTAACTGCCAAAAAATCTGTTCCGCTTTGAAGATTGTTTCTGATCACAGAAGGGTTCTGCTGAAGAATCAGAGAGAAGTGCTCCTGTCACATGGGCTTGATTCCTGCGGAATCATTGTGGGAGAAGAATCTTATAGAGAGTTACCAGTATTGTTTATAACTTAAAATGGACCATTGCAGTCCCAGCAGTGAGCAATTAGGAAGTATGTGCCTCGTAGGGATTAAGGCATCACACAGAAATGCAATAGGCTAGTAAGCTTCACAATGTGATGGACACATTTGCAGTCCCATTTGTACTCTACATTAAATCACCTAATCTTATGAATGTTATGGCAATGGATAAAATTGTATCAACAGCACTCAAATACATAATTACCAACTCTTGATGCAGAGGAAGACAGCCATGAACCTTCCTACCTAGAAAATTTTGAGCTGATGATACTAGATACCAGAGTAGTTTAGATAATGGAATAAGTTATTTCTTCTATGTTTAGAATGAATTCATAGGAAATGCATAAAATTGGAAAGATAATGACTTTTAAAAATGCCATTCGAGTGTTAAAATGTGTTTAAATATTTCACAATTTTCATCAGATTTGCTGCGTATTACACCAGCACCAAACAACGGAACACATGGCAGCTTGAATCACCTCTTAAAAAAACCATTTTACAATCCTTCGCACGCAAAAGAAGACTCATCTCCTTCTTCATGTCCAGTTTCCCGTCTGACTCCCATAGATAATCTGGGATGCACATGTCCGCATGTAAGTAGGGGTTTCTGGAATCTATTAATCATCTTTGTCATCAAGTGTGTTCTTTTTTGGTTTTTTTTCCCTGAACTATGGATTCATTCTGAATGATTCTCTTCTATTTTACAGATGATAAATGTTGTGGATCTAAATAAAAGGTTAAATCTCACCACAGAGGAAAGTAAGTAGCAAGAAATGAAAAAGATAGCAATATTTTAAAATCTGTGCCTGGTTTAGATTTTATATTGTGGATTTCAGCACGAATATTTGCAATGTTAATTACAATTTAAACCGAAGTAGGAAACCTAAGTCAGAAGCATAACTGTTTTTCTTTGCATTTCTTTACAAAATCCCAACTGCTACTGTTATAGCACCACTTATGCATAGGAATCAGACCTGAATCCCATTAATATCTTGGAAAAGAACACAGAGCTTTCAGTGACCTGTGGAGAAGGTCTGAGTACTTCCAGACTATATGCCATAACTCTTGTTCTCCTCCTTGTTACCATAATTTTGCCTTTCTCTGATCAGAAATTTGCACAGATATTTCTGTGTGCTTTTTTCTGGAAAATTTTGGAAATTTTTGCTCTACTGCCAAGATAAATTAAAAATATTTATACTGATATGTAAATGCAAAGAAACAAGAATTTGCAAGTCTGCTATATTACATCGACTTTTATACATCGGACGTAACATGAAAATGATTTTCTGCATTTTTTATTCCCCTCATAAGCTAACAGCTTAAAGAAACACATGCCCATGTTTACTGTTGGTTTTGTTTTTATTTATTAAGATTTTAACTTACATTTTTTCTCTTTGTGCCATCCAAAATGTTATAGAAGAATGAATCAATAATTATTGTTTAAATTCTAGTAAATGCAGCAAACTCATATCATCTGCCATATGGAAGACCCAAAGTTCTTCAGAAGGAAAACATCTACTGCCTCCTTTCCCATCATCAGTATGTGAGCGGATACAGCTATGATATCTGGATGCCACTGTGGACTGCATACACCGTGGATAAGCCTGTAGGTTATCAAATACCTGTGCTGCTCTCAAATATGAAATATAATGGATTTATTCATCAGGAATCCTGCTTAAAGGCTGACGGACATCATGTGACTAAGGCTCTAATGTCTGAAAAGAAAAAGTATCTTTGATATCTTTTAAAGTTCATATAATAACTATCCTAAAATATTGTTTGCAAAAGTGGGAATGGACATCTCTTAAGGACAAAAAATATGTAAGAGAATGGAGTAGCTGGTAAGCTGGTTGCATTAAGCCAGTTCTGTCAAGGGGATAAGCTGTCAAGACAGTGCTCAAACTTGCCTGTCAGTTCCTAAGGAAAAGCAGGCTGTGATTTCCAAAATCAGAAGCCTTTAAGCTTTTCTATGAGTATTACAGTCTTTTTCTTATTAAAAAAACTTGGTACAACTCTGCAAGACAGTTTGTACTAACGCATATTTCTGCCTGTTCTGGTTATTTGCTCTCTGTTACGTTATATAATTACTGAAAAATACAATGACAGCTGAATGATCCTCTGGGAGTTCCACGGTATGTGTCACTGGAATAAATTGTTTGAGTTTTCAGGGTCAGTAGACTTATGGACGTTCATGGGCTTAATTTCCCCTATAATCTGACCCTTTTTCCAGGTCAGGTTGGACAGGGCTTTGAGCAGTCTGATCTAGTTAAAGGCGTCCCTGCTCACTGCAGGGGGGTTGGAGTAGATGACCTTTAAAGGTCACTTCCAAGCCAAAGCATTCGATGATTCTGTGATTCTACATTGATTATTCTGTCTGAAGAGAGCTGTTATTGATGTTTACATGATTTCTTATTTTATCAGTACATATACAGGTAAATTATTTAAATCAAATATACGCTGCTAGAATGTTAGTATTTCAGAAAGTTGTACTCCATGCTCTCTACTGATTTTTCACAGTCTGCATGGAGGGTCAGAAAACCTACCCTAAGGAGGCCTAAAGTCTAGTGAAACAAATGTCTATTTCAACAGAGATTATTTTTATTTCATCATATTTGGAGAACTGATCTTATATTAAAACCAGTTAACTGCAGGCAGGTTTTTTTTTTCTGATTTTGCTTTAAAAAGGTTTAAAAGTCTCTCCAGAGATGGAGCATTTTGAATATTTCAGCATCAGCAGCAAAAATCTCAAAAAAAAAAACCCCAAACAAATAACTCTTCAGATATTTTCCTTTCTTGAAAACAAAATTCTCTGTTGCAAAAGATGTGTATACAGAAAGTTCTTGCCCAGTATAACATCTAAATCAACAGAAATATGTATTTTTGAGGTGGTTTATGCAGCACTGTGGGAAGCAGCAAAGGGTTGCGACCAAAGTATTGGAGGCTATAGCTCACAGCAGACTCTAATACAGTGAGGTATGTTTTCCACAGAAAGAATATGAAATAGATTTCCTCGGTAATAATAATAAGGAATAATAATTTCCCCTGTAAGAGCTCACTCACTGACTTACCTTACACAGTAAGCTGACATCACAGTTTTTTATTACAACTTGTAGTAATCAAGAGAACTGTAAAACTTCTAACAGCCGTGGAAGGACAGAGGGATAGAGCTAATGCCTTTGACCGTGAGCTTTGGATACAATACTTGGGAATGACAGAACATTTTTATTGCATCCAAGATTATTTATGCTATGGATAAAGCCTGTGCAGTGATTTACACAGTTTGAATGGTGGGGCATTTCTTGACATTAAGTAGCTATAAAGAAAGTCTTAAACAGTAAAATAGGTGACGCAGGCTGGACTTTTGCTGCTTTTTGTGTGATTTGGATGTTTTGAAACTGGACTAGCTGATCAAGCTGACACGGGATTTATTGCACCCACATGGGATATAAGAATCAAGGATATTATGATTAATATATTGTTAGAGATCTTAAATAAATGATGGTAGAGTTTTGGTTACTTAGTATTCTCAGTCAAAGGAAAATTTAAGATTGAAGGACATTTATTTTCCATAGTTTTTATGTTCATCTGCCAGGGAGGTATGTAGATTTTCTTGGAAAACAATAGTCCCTCCACCTGCCTGCCTGCAGGTAGCTTTGCTATATAGAATCACTGAAGTTTACTATAAAAATCTACTCAAATGTATAACAATCTGGTCTATCCTGCAATGGGATGAAAACAGCAACGAGACTTGTATAAATAAATCACTGGGATCTTTGGAACTAAAATTCTGCGTGCTGGGGATTATGGGAGTTTTGGTTTTTGTGGTTTAGCAATTTTTCTTCTTGACCACTGAAAAAAGATTCCTGGAGGTGGCTGGAGTTGACAAGACAGACCACAGCAGATGCTTAAAGCCTGTCGTGCTATGTAAATAACTCATGCTTCTCAACATCAATGACTCGCTTGTCAAAGGACGATAACCTATATCTGAAAAGCTACTGCATGATGTGATAGGCAAAGCCATTTTTCAGTTATAACTGTTTTCTTCAGAAGACATTATGGTTCTTTGACCTGAAAGACAAGGAGACAAAGGGCTAAAGCTGTTGAATTGGTGATGAATGTTGTTTGGGTTTTTTTCTGATTCTGAAGTCTCGAGGCAGTGGTTATCACTGTCAAGATCTCATTTCTTAAAAAATGACCACTTTTAACAACTTCTTTGAGAATCATTCTATTCTTATTGATAAGCAATGTGTTTTAAAATAGCTTCCTCCTCTATTTTGAGGAAAAGAAATGGAGAGAGGCTGTAGCAGAATGTATCAGCTCTCAGAGCATTAGCAATATAGCTTGCAGTCTGGGGTTGCATTAAATGTTGATCTTGTACTAAAAGGTGACACAAATATAGCCAGTTCTCATCTAACAGGTTTTGATAGTTTTTACTCGCCCACTTGAAAAAAATAAGCTGAAATATTCTTGAGTTATTGCGTTTTCAGTATTTTCAGAGTGCATAGGTTCATTATTTCTTCAGCTGGAGAATTTTCTCCTGTCACATCTGGAGGAAATAACCATGAGCAGCCTTCATCTCCTAAATGTATGAGTGTTGGTGAAAACACAGGTTATATGACATATTACATATATGACAGACAAACAACTCTAGAAGACTGTCCTTCTGCCTTGGCACTTGGATTAGAGCTCAGAGCTCATATGGTTAGCTTCAAGAAATGTGAAATAATGAGAAGAGGGTTGTGTGGTACCGTTATTGCTTCAAGCTGGATAAAATGTGAATGCTATTAATAACCTAGATTCATTATATAGGTCAAAGTAGATTCCCTGCTGTATTTGGATGACATCAGATGTGATCACTGTATTTAGGGAGAATAAAGAATTTCTCTTCAGGTCAGTTCTTGGCATGTTTATTCAGACTTTTGTTACTTTGATTCAGGTTTCTTTTCAGAGACCATAAAGAAGTTGGAGCCTTTGTTAAATATCACAGCTCAATTATTGAGTTTAAAATATTGGTTTCTTCAGTGGCCCTAATCCACTAACCCTGCCTTATTGATCTAGACACCAGAAAGGACAAATTGCTCAAATGAATTGCATGTCAGTTTTGTATTGGGATTTACATTTGCTTGACAATGACAGCTTGCCTGCTCAGGTGGCAAAGGCAGTCTTTTGTCATTCCCTGGTGTGTTATGTATATTTTCTATTAATATACAACCTAACCATAGTATGGGCATCTACAGGAGATCTTATGAAAGTAAGTAAAGAAATTCAATCGAGGAGTACAAAGAGGCACACGAAGAACGTTCCATTTCTTTATTTCTGCTCAGTTTTAACCGATCAAAATAAACAGTGTACTGAAAATCAATTTAGATGTTTAACTACCATTTATAAAGGTATAAAGCAAATCAAAATGTTCCGTTCTTAGCAAAATGAAAATAAATTGCCTGTAAATTAGTATGAAAAAGAAAATGCAGTTAAGCACAGAAAAGCTTATTCCGATATTTTACTTAACAGGATTGTAAAATTGTGATAAAGGTTATAGAAAAAAAAAAGTGAGTTATAAACCAATTGTATTCGTCGGAATCACCTTTGGCTGGATCTTAGCTAGCATGCATGTTAATGTGTCTTGGTGAAGTCAGTCAAGCTGGCCAGTAAAATGCACTGAATTTTGTATGAATTTATTTAGCTTTAACTCTTCAGCAGCACAGACTTTTATTATCGAGATTGCCTCCTCAGGTGCTAAGATGAGGTGATAGTGTCATCTTTATATGCTAGCTGCTTTCCAGGAGGATGTGACATCAAGTTTGTGTTTCCAGAAATAAGTAAAAGTGACAAATGAGCCAAACTTGTATAACCTTATTTTGCTACTACAATTTTACAGTCTGCATAAGGATTTCCCTGAATTACCTAAAAACAGAAGTAGAAGAAAAACACTAGGCAGAAAACATCAGTGTACGTTACTTTCATTGACCTGATTCACTATGAAAATAGGAGAAGATTCAATGAAGTCCATTCTAGAAAGTTAAAACCATGCAAAGAATTGGCTTTAGCCGCAGACGTGGGCGTAATACTTATTTTCTTTTTTTTTTTCCCTTTTCACAGGAAAACACAGTTCTTCCTCCCACTGTTTCAGACTGTCTGCGGGCTGATGTTAGAATCCCTCCTGCTCGGAGCCAAAATTGTTCCAACTACCCAGAAGGGCTGACCTTCACCCGCAGTTTCCTCTATCCTCCCAGTGAGCCTGGTTCTTTTTATAGCTAGAGCTTAGAAAGTCTTAATCAGCTGGATGTGGGTTTATGTTTAAACATATATCCAAACACCAAAACAAACTTTATTGGATCAGCATGTTGGGCAGAAAAAGGTTTCCAGTGTTTGTAGACTGCCCAAAAGCAGGGCAGCTGCTACTTGTGTCTAAATATTGTCCGTTTAGAACATTTAAGTTTTTCTTTAAAAAATTGAACGACTTGAATGTGATGAAAGCTGGTTGAGAAGATGTAAAGAGTTGGAGGGAAGGGCTGTCCCTCTTCCTCTGTAAGAATGTTAAATTCCTATTGTCCGATTTAATAGTTAATTTATTGAACAGATTGTACAAAAATATTTGGAAATATGTTTGCATTGGGACCATACACTCACGCTCAACCGTAACATGTAATTGAATTACATGTACCTACAATTTATAGTGATATATGAATCAAATTTTTCTTCGTATAGTATTTCATTAATTTATACTTTGTTCTTTTATATAGACTTTAATTCAACTGCTTCTGAACAGTACGATGCCTTACTCACCAGCAATTTTGTTCCTATGTATAGAGCTTTCAGAGGTGGGTTGCAAAGTTCTGATTAATTTTGATTAATTTTCTGTACTTATGGTTTTGCTTTTAATAAAGCTATGAGAAGGACTTGAAAACATTAATGCATAGCTTGCAGTATATCCAGACCTTGTGCAAATATATGTAAAACTTTTTAAAAGTAGGTGCTTGAATAGTTAAAACACACTGATAGAAGTTAATTTTTTTTCTGTCTGTAGTCCTGTCTGACCTTTGCTTGGGTGTACCTGTTCACTTTTGAATTTTATCTTCATCTCCTTTGTGCTGTCTTAACATGAAATGAGAGCTACAAAGCTCTCATGAAAATATCTCATAGGGGAAATGCTCAAGGTGCATCGTGAAAACAGCACTTTTCCTTTCCTTTTGCAAGGTCTCAAGAGAAGACAGGACAAAGTTTGTAGACAGTGCCCTTATACAGTGCCTATTTCATCAAGCAGAAACTCAAAGCAGTCAATGTTAATCTTGGAATATTAATTTTGGGCGGATGTTTCTATTATACAAGTGCTGTGAGCTACATTAACTCTTTCCATCCAGTCTGACTTAGTTTTTTCGTAATCACTGATAGATTTTCTACAACTGCGTATCATCCTGTTTTACTCTTGACCTAGGCTCATTTTCTTAGACAAAGGATAGAAAAAACTGTGTAAGGAAATGGCTGGAGGAAAAGCAATGATGTGACCACCTTTGTAATGCATTCAGACTTCATTCATTCATTCATTCATTCATTCATTCATTCATTCA
>JAAGNO010002502.1:0-62153 GCA_033439905.1 Ceryle rudis
GAAAATTCGGTCGGAAAAATAACCAATTTTAAATATGTTTTCCCTCTATTTTGAGAAATAAGACCCATACAAATGGTCGTGAAAACCTCACAACATAAATAAATAAATAAGATAAAAATAGAGTAAAATAAAATAAAATAAATAAATAGATAGAAGCAAGCTCAAACTTGAATCTCATTTTACATAACCGTTCAAGTACAAGATTGCAAAGTCCATTCCTCATTCTTCTATTAAAGACAATCTAACATTTATAGCATACTCCATTCTGTATATTCAATTCTATCCTACATACTGTAAAAGATTAAAGACTGTGACCAATTTCCTGGAGATAGGACAGAGCAGGGTTTAGCCTTTTCTTTGAGACAAATGAGGATTTTTGAAAGTCAATTTCAAAGTAGAAAGTGGGGTATTTGTTGCTTGTTTCTTACCTGAATGCTCATCCCTTACTTGAAAGATTAATTTTATTTTTTTTTGTAAAATCTGAAATATTTTTTAAAAAATGCTATACAAAAAGGCCTTCTTAATTGCCTATAATAATTCTTACTTTTGATAAGATTTCTCAAACAATACTACTCTATCTCAGGTACTCATGTTCTCTCCTGAAAAGCAATTCTTCCTTACAATGTCTGCAGCAATCTGTAATACTTTATATTGTAAGTTCCACAGGGTTTCTACTTGCTTAAGTGAAGTTTACAGTACACCTACATTTATGGTTTCTCATTTCCCATTTCATATCAAAATGAAGAAATGATTTCTTTATTTCAATATCCCTTTCCTCTGTTATGCTTCTTGAATATGTAAACACATATTTATTGTTATCTGAATGGACTATAAATTTGTGTCTTAAAATTTTCATTTGCTTCTTAACCTGTCTTCTGTTTAGGCTGCTGCATGCACACATCTTGTGCTACCATCTGTTTGTTTCAGCTGTTCTCTTATTCTCTTCCCTACTACAGAGAATCACAGTCTGTAACTTTGGCTTTTGAGCCCCAGTATAGTCTCCTACATATTTCTCTCTGCTTTTTCCAACAGTGCATCAGCAAATCTTTTCATTCAAAGATGTCCCCATCCCATCTGAAACAATTCCATCTATTAATGGACTAATGCTCAGCTAACGCTCAGCACTGGTCTGCCAGTTGGCCTAAGCAGCATTTAGGAACTTGGATTTTGATCAAGATTTAGAGTCACTTAACAACAATGAATTCTTTTAAAAACTATATTCAGTTGTGCTAGCCTAGTTATATTACATATTCTAGTAAGTGGACAGATTCTGCAGTTTTGTCCAGAAAGTTACACTTTTATACCAGTGTTGTGAAGTTAACCTTTGGAAAATTCTAGACTCAGTGAATAGACAAATGTCAGAATAGTTAACAGTTTTACAGAAAACCAGCTCTTAATCTTCATAATCAAGACTTTTTTTTTTTTTTTTCCTTGTGTCTAGTTTTGCTTCTCTATCTCCAGAAACCAGTTCTTAAGTTTTAAATTTTCTCTACTTTTATGATTTTAAATGAATAGGATTTGTGAGTGTCTCTTATGTGGCACTTAAAGCACAATAACTTATATCTTCTCTCTCTATAGCTGCACTCATTACAGTCAGTTCTTATTTACTTATGGTACTTCCTTCAGTAAACTCCAGAAGCATATAAAAATTATTTATAACTTCAATTATATAGGTTCATGCAAATAAAACAATATGAGGCACAATTCCTGAATATCTTTTAGTGCATTATGAAAATTTCTTGTTCCAGGGGATGCCAAGAAGAGTTAGATTTATTTTTGAATTTTAAGGAGAAATTAACTGAAAATCTAGAAGAAAGATCTTTTGAGTGAAAGATCAAGAAGTGATTTTTGTTTTGACGAAGATATGATAGTAGTAAAACAAGGGTAAAGACACTGTTCAAAAAGCTCAGAGAACTATCTAGGTGAGTATTGTGGGAAGACAATTTAAAGAATAAAGGATTACAGAATACTGTCAATTCATGAAAAGGAATACATTAAACATTCAAGGAGAAAATGCCTAAAGCAATGTAAGATTAAAAATACTTAGAAAATCAATCACAGAAAATGAAAATGAAGATTACCTGTAAAAAGCAGCAGTTAGGGAAAAAATATTCCGAGCAGAGGAAAAAAAAAAAAAGTTTCAATAATATAATTCAGTTCCAAAAAGACAAGTCATATTCTATAATGTATTTACATAACATGCCATTATAAACAGTAATGGTAATAATAGAGACTGAAAAGAATTTAAGTTATAACAGGACAATTTGAAAAAATTAGTTTGTTTAGTTGAAAAGACAAAAGTTGAAAAGTTGGATGAAGGTTGAAACAGGTTGCCCAGGGAAGTTGTGGATGGTCCATCACTGGATGTGTTCAAATCCAGGTTGGATGTGGCCTTGAGCAACCTGGTCTAGTGGGAGGTGTCTCTGCCATGGCAGGGGGCTTGGAACTAGATGATCTTTAAGGTCTCTTTCAACCCCAACCATTCTATGATTCTAAGGTGACAACACAAAAATAGTTTCCTAAAATGTAAGAGGAAATTATGATGAGAATTAATTGTTCACTGTAACATATGTACATGTGCCATATGTAACATTTTGTATAAATAAGCAAAATGCAGTCTGACTCTCTTGCTTTCATCCCAAGAGAAACAGACTGTGCTTTATATATTAAGTTTTATCCTGTCCTTGTTGCCTTCATTAATCATTTTATGCCATCTGCAGTATCAACCTCTATGTGATACCTCGAATCAATCACTATTAATGTAGTGGTTTGGAATTGAAGATCAGCAGAAACAGAAGTATCAAATACTCCCCTCAATGCCAAATTTGAAGGAAACAAGTTGCCCCTTGGTTTTTATGTAACGGATAGGCATCATTCTAATATGACCGATAAGGTTGCTTTTCAACAAAGCTATATTAAAACTTTCATTAACCTTCTGCAGTTCTCAACACTACCACATGCAGAGTAGATAAAAATGCCATGTGGTAACCCAGACAGATTCATACTCATAATGGAACAGCAGCCTAACAAGAAACTCAGTATCAACACATCTATGTGTGCGGACACATGCATGAAAAGGCTCTTCTGCATGCAGATCTTCCTAAAATAAATGCTCCTCTGCCCTGCCACAGTTTCTGCCACACCTGCTAAGTCCACAGGAATCCTGCCCAGAACACGTGTACATATATAGAGCAGCACAAGAGACATAATGTTTGAACAGAAAAGTAGGTGAAAAAGGGAGAAAAAATGTAATTAATATGATTTCCTTACTGAAGCTTTAAGAAAATCTTTAGAGGTGACGATATATAGTCTAAAGAGAAAGGCGTCGGTGAAAGACAGTGTGGGAAAAACTGTGTCAGACTGCTGTAATCCAGCAGTATCATCAAGGTATGGACACATGGTAGTGGTACATCAGTTTAGGAGATGATTGCTGAAAGGGCAATATACAGACATTTTTTAAAAAGAATATCCTAAGAATCACTGTATTCTTATTCCTATTAGAAGAATAGGTCTTCACACACCAGAGGGTAACTGTGGTTCAAAATTTAGGTTTATGGGGAAAGAGAAACAAAATTGAAAAAAAAAAAATCTTATTACATGTATTTGCACATTTATGTCCTTATATAGTTAAGTATCATGCAACTGAAGCATATTTGGATAATGAATGTCACAGGAGGAATACTGCTTATATAGAACATTTAAATTCATTAGTGTAGTGGTATTAATGTCTGTTAGGAACCCAGAAGCTGGGACAGTGGATATGTTGCAAGCCCTTCATTAATAGGTGGAGCTCAGAGTTAAAAAATAGATAATTTGCCTTAAGAATAAGGTATTTCTTTAGTGGGCACTTGAATAACATAGTTTTCACTTTTACTTTGAAAGAAAAAAGAATCGATTGTAGAATTCATAACTAGTGACCCAAGTTTCACCCAGAATATTCTAGTTTTACCAGTTGTGCATGTCACAGTACATACAATAAATTAAAAGTAACAACTGGAAGATGACACACTCTCAAGACAAAAGTAATTAAGGAAGAAGACAGGGAGACAGTTTAACCAGCTAGCTGGAGATTTCTTTTACATGGGATTTCCTGTACCATCACTCCAAGAATATTCACAGCACAGGGGGACTATCAGGAGGAATGAGAAATATCGTAGCATCTGGTTGTCTAAAGATCACAGCAGGCTAATGTAGAGACAGCAAGAGAACAATCTACAATCCAGAAGGCTTGAAAATTGGCTTAAATTTTATCAAACTGTGCCACGTGCCATTCAGATATAAACCAGAATTTTGCTTGGTTCAACCCTTAATTTAATTACTCTATGTTATATCCTGTGTCACAAGCCTATCACACACTCAGAAATGCAAGAACTGTTACATTTTGACAATTGTTAAGCTCTATTGGATGCTGATATTAGTGTTGAGAAAGAAGTTGTTTCTATTTTTGGCTCTATAAGTATCCCCTGAAGTTACATTCATTCAAATACCTGGTGAGAATCCCATGCCTACCCTAAGTGGAAATGTCATGGGTTTTTTTCAATGGTCATTTATAGTCAGGACTAACACTTTCAGCCTTGTCTAGAATGATTCATATACCATTGCCCAGATTAATATAATTTTTCATTTTAGTTTTACTGCCATGTAGTTGCACAATAATGAATTCAAACCAATGAAGAAAATGGTTCTTTTCTTTGGAGACAGCAAGATGCATTTTTGTTTTAGAAGAAAGTTTTGCAAGTGCTTTCTCACAGATAATTAATTTTATCGTTCTATCGACACACTAAATGTGTCCCATTTGGAAAAACTCACTGCCAGTCTTAAGCTTCCCAATGCAGTTACAGCAATCTGGAGCCTTCTTCCATAGGACTTTTATCACTGTAGATGTTCTGTGCCCACTACATACAGATATGTTTAATGGAACTGAGATGTTGGAAACTTCCTCTGCATGCCATTTCCTCCTAAATGGTATTGTCAGAAAAACCTACACAAAATGAGGTTGTATTAATGATGACTGATAATTCTGACGGAATGAGACATCAGACCAAACTTATGGTTTTCCTCCTACCTGAAGCATCAGATCAATCCTTCTGACCCACACAAACCTTCATCATGCTAGGAAACATCAAGCAACTGCAAGTGTATGACTTACATTTAATGTCTTTCCTACTCACATAAATAGAGCAATCCTTCAAAACACAGATTTGAGGGTACACAATTTTCCCAAAAAAGCTGTAGTTAGTTTTCTATTTTCAAAATGAATTCAAAATTCTCAGGATGTAGAACGCCTACTGGGCCTACAATTCAGTTAAAATTATATTGATTTCTTCAGTGAAAGTATCTGTAGTATGAGTGTAAATAGAATGAACATTTACTACGCCCATTTCTGAAATTTAGCATGTGTGTGGTATTTCACACATTTAATGTGAGTGCTCACATGCCAGTTTTTAAATATCAGGCACAGCATGTTGTTGCTATCTGTGACAATAAAATCTGGCTTTGTAAAGAAAGGCATGCAAAGGTGAAACACAATTGAAATTTTCCATTTCAAATAGCTGAAAACTGGGAATAAACTGTGCTATGTAAATCTTAGAATAACCCTCATATTCATACTGTAAATTATTTGTAAAGACAGAAGATGATTTTAAAATATATCTATATGCTATTTCAAACAGGTTAAAACCCCTAATTTAACAGGAAAAATTTCCAGCCTCTAGATTCTAGGCTGCTGGTTCAGTAGTTTCCAATTGTTTATTGTACTCTTCCACTTCTAGCTTGAAGGTGGAACTAAGGGCACTGCAAACGAGTGTACTAAGTCATGTCATCTGAGGGGCCAAAACTTATTGAGGCTTATTTCATGCCAAGGAATTACAGAGTAACTGACATGAAGAAGAAAATACTTTTAGACCTGAAGCAATTTTATGTGAGAAAGATGAAAACAAGGATTAATAGATTTGAATGAATGGTCTTTTGTTTGCAGAAAAAAAAACCCCTAAGTTTACAACAGTGTACCTAAGATAGGAAGTGACTGACTGTGATGTAAGACAATAAAGGTTAATCTTTTAAGTACTATATGCAAAGCACACACAAAAAAAATGTTCAAACAAATGCAGAGTAGGCATGAAAAGGTATCAGCTGATACATAGTTATACTATGAAGTGCTACTATGGTAAAACATGCAAAACTTTTTAACACCTTACTCACATTGAATACATATAAATATAAAATTGGTCATACAGTCAATGAGCTATTTGTGATATAAATTATAAATTAACTGCAATAAGGACAACACAGTCTAGATCCATGTACCTTTAAATATTTCATCATTTAATATATGAAAACAGCCTATCAAGTAATCTAAGAAGGTAACACTATATTTGTGAGTATGACATTAGACATTAAAAGTGTATGTGTATTTTTCATGTTACAGTGTGTCTGCCAATTATGTTATTATGGTCTACTGGATGAGTATTAACATTACACAGAAAGGGAAAAACAAAAGAGCTCACATCATCAGTCTGGAATCAAGTGTAGTCCTATTGAGGAAAGCATTACAAGCATATTTTGTATTAGTCTTATTTTTAAAACTATTAGAATGTTATGAAATTTTGTTAGGGAGATTTCATTATGATTCCTAAAAGTGAATTTAATGGTTCAATCTCAGTTATTCCACCATAAATTTCCCTTCAACACCACAAGGATTGTTACTGATTGAAAACTATAAGGAGAATGTAAATGGCTCTTCAAATTATACCTGCGTAAACTTCGCATTTCTTGTATTTCCAGTGTCACCATGGTAAAAAACCAGCAGGTGATGGAATCCTGCAACCCAGTACTTTATTAGACAAGTAACAAAATGTAAGTGCTTAATAAGATTTGAGCTTCTAGGTACATAGAACTTAATCAAGTGTAGAAAATCTGTCTTGCATTACATCTGCTCTGCATTTAATTATATAATAAAATATTCTTAAATAATCAGAAACCCATACAGTGACTTTTTTCACTGTTATATATTTGTTGTATACAATAAAAAAAAAAACCAAATCCCATTCACTAGAGGGAATGAGAAAGTGAGAGTGTATTGTATGATGCATAGTAGAGGAGAAGGCTGAGGTTCTCAACAACTTTTTTCCTTGGTCTTCACCGACAATCTCTCTCCTCATACCTCCTGAGCTGAAGGACTACAAGGTGAGGACCAGGGGAACAAACTACCTCCCACTGTAAGTGAAGATCAGGTCCATGGCCACCTGTGGAACCTGAATATACACAAGCCTATGGGACAAGAAAAGATGAAATACACAGTCCTGAGAGAACTGACTGACGTAGTTGCCAAGCCACTCTCCATTATATTTGAAAAGTCCCAGTAGACAGGTGAAGTCCCTGGTGACTGGAAGAAGGGAAACATTGCACTCATTTTTAAAATGGTAGATAAGATGACCCCGTGAACTACTAATCTGTCAGCCTCACCTCTGTGCATGGGAAGATCATGGAGCAGATCCTCCTAGAAGCTCTGATAAGGCACACGGAGGACAGGGAGGTAATCAGAGACAGACAGCCTGGCTTCATCAATGGCAAGTCCTGCCTGACCAACCTTCTGGAGACGGGTGACAAGTGATGTCACTCAGGGGTCTGTAAAGGGACCAGGGCCATTTTATATCTTCATCAATAACATAGGCAGCGGGATTGAGTGCACCATCAACAAGTTTCCAGGTGACACCAAGCTGAATGGTGTGGTCAATATACCAGAGGGATGTAATCTCATCCAGAGAGACCTGGATAAGCTGGAGAAGTGGGCCCATATGACCTCATGAGGTTCAACAAGACCAAGTGCAGAGTCCTGCACTTGGACAAGAACAATCCTCATTATCAGTACAGACTGGGGGATGAGGTGATAGAAAGCAGCCCTGCAGAAAAGGACTTGGAGGTTCTTGTGGATGAGAAGATGGACATGAGCAAACAATGTACACTTGCCACCCAAAAGGCCAATTTCATCAAAAGAAGCATGGCCAGCAGATCGAGAAAGGTGATTCTGCCACCCTACTCTGCAGCCCTCAACACAAGAAGGACATGGACCTGATGGAGTTGGTCCAGAGGACGGCCAGAAAAATGATCAGAGGGCTAGAACACCTGTCCTACAAGGACAGGTTGAAGGAGTTGAAATTGTTCAGCCTGGAGAAGAGAAGGCTCCGGGGAGGCCTTATTGTGTCCTTTCAGTACCTGAAGGGGGCCTACAAGAAAGCTGGGGAAGGACTACTTACAAGGGCATGTAGTGATAGGACAAGGGGCAATGATTTTAAACTAGAGAAGGGTATATTTAGATTGAACTTTAGGAAGTTCTTGGCTGTGAGGGTGGTGGAACACTGTAACAGGTTGCCCAGGGAGGTGGTGGAGGCCCCATTCCTGAAGAGATTCAAGGTCAGGCTTGATGAGGCTCTAAGCAACTTGATCTAGTTGAGGATGTCCCTGCTTACTTCAGGGGAGTTGGACTAGATGAACTTTCGAGGTCACTTCCAACTCAAAGAATTCTATAATTCTATGAAAATAGTATTACAAGACCAACCCAACCCTTGCAAATTCACAGTATTAAAGTATGCTGGAAAATAACAATTTTAAATTAGTAAATCCTACATTGCATTTAAATACTTCACAGAATTATTGCTTATCAGGCATGACGCGAGAAAGGCCACATATCTCAGCAGTGCAAATCTGGTTTATTGTTTGGACTGGATATTTCACTAGAATTTCCTCCTAACATGGCAAATTAAAAGGAGAATAATAAGAAACAAATCATTCATCTTCTGCCTTATGCATGTATTTCCTTTAGCTGATGGTTTTTGTTGTAACATAAACAAGGCTATCAAGACCAACGTTGGAGAGGAATCTCTGCATATATTTTCAGAATACAGCCATGTGTGTCACACAATGAGTTGTTATGATTTCAGTTCTTCATTCATTCAGTTTGAAAAGTACTTTCAGTTCAGACATGAAGATTAACTAAACCCCACCATATCATTCTGATATTTTAAAGCAGACACAAAATGATTATTCAAGGTCACAGTGAATCACTGTTCGAGGTGGAAATTGTGTCTTGAATTTCTAGTTCTCCCTTTGAAGGGATTAATTCATATATATGAGGATTTCCAATGAAATACTTCCATTGCTTTTTATATAAACATCCATTAAAACTGTTAAAGGGTCTTGGTAAACTGTGATCTAGCTTCTAGCTACTTTTTGGAAACAAAAAAAAATAAGCCACTAAAAAACAGGTATAGGCACATCCCTAAACACTAGAAAAGGTAAGTTATTAGTTGTAGTGTGAATCCAGCTCATATTTAGCTTTTATTTAGAAAGTGATTAATCTTCTATATTTAATGATTTGCACTGAGATGCAGTAGGAGACAATTTACAAAGCTGATTTATATCATACACTTACAAACTTACATAGCACACACATATTCATGCTTTTGTACATCAATATGTATGCAAAAGCCAGACCAGAAGTTTGATTAGATTAAAAAAAATTAGATTAAAATCAAAACCAGCACAAGCAACAATGCAATTTCATCTGAACAACACATCTCAGCCAGTGATTCTCATGTCAAGCCTATAATTCTGGTGAACCACAGATCAAATTTCATCAATAGAAAGCCATCCCTCTTCTAGCTAGGACATTCAAATGTGTTATTACCCTCACTGGGAAAAAAATGTGGCTTTGTTCCAGTCAAAATCTATTCAGATTCAGATTCTAACCTTGAGATGTGGTTTTGCTTTGCCTGATGAACAACAAAAACACACAGAAAATATTCACAGTGAGGAGACTTACATATACCTCATATAATTTAGCTACCTGTGTTTCCACTTGATAATGCCAGGATTACACTAATACAAAAAAAATTTCAATAGAAAGTTTAATTCTTTATGACGTGTAGTTATCTTCTGTACCACTCAACACCAATGAGTCACAAGAGGAAAATGTTTTTCATATATAATATGATCTTTTCAAATAATGTTATAGATTGTGAAAGCTTTAAATGCCCTAAGGTTCAATATTAACACATTGTTAAAAAGTACTTTATACACATGTCAAAAATTTCACTTCCATATTTAAATCTCCTCTCACTGTGTAAAATACAACAGCACAAAAATCTTTCATATACCACTTACCTTTTTGTCTTCATTATATTTATGGAAAATTTCTTGTGCTCTTTCTTCACCACCATCCGTAAACAACATAATAATCTTATTGCAGTTAGCTCTAGAGACACTGTGCTGTAGGAGATACAAACAGAAGCTTTTTTTAATTTCAGGCTATGAGGAATAGCAAGAGCTGTATTTGATGGCTTTCACATCAGCATGCTTACTACTTTAACATAATAATGGCAAAAATTCCAAAATCTTTTAGCATTTAACTCAATACCTCTTTCTGAAAGAAAAATAAAATAATATAATAATAAAGCAAAATAAAATAAAACTAAAACAAAATAAGTTTTCTGTTCCATGACAGTTAAATATGACTCATTTCAGATCTGGCCCAACACAGGGTAGTGGGGATCTGGTGGTTCCTCTCACCTTCACAATACAAAGAAAGCTCCTTAGCTCATACCCATCACATCAACCCCACTGTGTTCTTCTATAGGTTTTCTTGAGACTTGTACATAATATTTTTCTCTTCTCTTTTCTTATCCTTACTTGTTTTCTTGTCCTTCCTGTCCTTGTGAAAATTTGGGAATAATAATCCTCTAACAAATTACTGAATATTCTTTTTTTTTTCCTGCTGGACTCCTGCTCACAGCAGCTATCAAGCTCACTGACCACTTAAAGGAAAACTGGCCATTTAGGCATCCTAGGTACATCTTCTGCCTTATTGCTCTCTATAACTACCTGAAAGGAGTTTGTAGCGAGGTGGGAGTTGGTCTCTTCTCCCAGGTAACTAGCAATAGGGTGAGAGGAAATGGGCTTAAGTTGCTCCAGGGGAAGTTTAGATTAGACAGAGGAAAATTTTCTATACTGAAAGAGTGGTGACGGAATGGAATAGACTTCCCAGGGAGGTGGTGGAGTCACCATCCCTGTAGGTGTTCAAAAAATGTGTAGACGTGGCACTTTAGGACATGGTTTAGTGGTCATGATAATGTTGGGTAGATGGTTGGGCTTGATGATATTAGAGGTCTTTTCCAACCTTGATGATTCTATGATCTACCTTATAAACTTAGAAATATTTTTGCATTTGCTATTTTTGTCACATTTCCTTAAAATAAGCTCCATTTTCCACTTATTTAACCCTTTCCTGTTTTTTATTATTATTATTAATACACTGAAATTAATAGCTAAACTTTAGAAATGTATTTTAGAATCAGGTTTACATAGTAGATTATAGCCAAGATATAGCTACCTAGAGTATTAAGATCTCTCCATCGCCTACTTTTCTAATTAGATTAGAGGTGAAGCACTGAGCACATTCCGCTTCTGGATAGCAAGCCTGGAATAGAATTGAGACCCTCTGATTGCTAATTCAGCAGTTAAAGTAACTAGTAAAGACACGGAGAAAAACACAATGTGGTGTTCAAAGAACGAAAAACATTTTTCCACAGCCAAAACAATAGAATTTTTGTTCCTTATGGAAGGATCCAAAGGCTCCTCCTTTGGCATTGTCTTCTTTTCCTTACTCTGTAAAAGTTAAGAATCTAGTCTAAACAAATTTGCTTTGAATTTTATAGCCAGAGTTCCTTTTCCTCTGCATCACATACAAATGGTCCTAGTTAGACACATCTTGCTATTTCTGAGTAGCTGGATGTGACAGAGCAAAACCCTTAGAGATTCAGTAAAATAAATTCAACTTCCCTTTCCACAAGCCAGAATTTTGCTGTATGAATTTACTATACAATCAGGAAAATAAATAGGAGGGTCAAAATACAAGATAGCCCCTTCACCCTTGCTTTAGTCTTTGTGACTAGATAGTGATTAACTTTCACCTGTCTGGTCAGGTGACATGATCCCACTCCCCTTTCCTACTTTTCATCCTACTCTCTGATCAGAATCATTGTTCTGTAATTAAGAGACTGAAACACCAAAGTCAGTTCTCAAAATTCAGCCAATAACCTTCAACATTGCAGCTCTGTGGTTCTACAGTGCTCTCAGAAAACTAAAATGTAAAAATCTTATTTGTAGTTACTATATTAGCAGATTAATAATTATACCTAAGAGTTGATTTGTATTTGTAGCTCAATATTCAGTGAATATCTACTTATTTAATACTTTGGAAAAAAAAAAAAAAGTGCAAAGATTTTCTTACATGTAACAATGCATAAAAACCACTTGAAATCAATACATTCTCCAATCTCATCAGCACACCCTTTTTCATTTTAAATTAAATAATATATGACCATTTCTTGCTTGTGAAATATAACCTACAAGATACCACTTTGGGCTGCAATATTTTGATATTAAAAAAGTAATAAAAGTAGAGTTGGAAACTTCATAAATATAGAAATTCACCTACATTTTTATTGACTTATACAAACTGAAATAAAATTAGAGGCAAACCAAAGACATGACAAGGAAAGGGAGCAAAGCCTGCTTATATTATAAGAAAAGTGAAATATGATTTTTCTATTCAGGAAAATTGTTTGAAATAGCTGTCACCCAGAAACAATGCCCACAAAATTATTATGAAAATTTGAACTGTTAAAAAATATCCCATTCTGATGGGCCTTAAAGCAATTGGACTGTTTGAATTCATAAATACACCACTGGAAACTATCCCTAAGCATTTTTTTTTAATTATTTGTTTAAGCCAGTAATATATCATCCTATTATATTTTCTTGTCACCAGAGTTCAGTGCTAAATCCATCACCAGCCCTTTACTCTTCCTGCCAAATGTATTTGCCAATATCTGAAGAGGATGACTGTATTTCTATAACCTAGTGCAATCATTTAATTTCCCTTGATATAGACATCCACAATGTCCACCCATAATTTATAGGCTTGCAGATATCATGTGAGGCTAATCACAGGTTTGTTACTAGTTACAAGAGAGATAGTCCAACTAAGTAAGAGACAGATCTCTAAATATTTTTTTAAGTTGTACAAAAAGTCCACTTTGAGGCTTCCCCTGTGTTCATGTCTTCCTAATATTGCCTGTGCACAAAGAATATCTCTGATGCTGCACCAAATGTAATATATAATGTTAAGCAAATATAAATATTGTGAGGAGCAAGCCGAGTTTGGGAAAATTTCTTGTGTCTTCCTGCTTCCCTCTGAATGAGATGGATGAAACAAAAGAGGTAATGTCTTTCAGCCTGATCTGGAGAAGTCCAACAGCTTTTTAAATCCTCTTTGTAGTTTTATATAACCCTCAGCAGAGGGCAGCCGATCATTACCCCACCAAATCCATCTGTTCATCTACATAGTGATTTACTGAGAAAATAACCTTGAAAACACTGTATTTTCTTTTTCTTCATTAAAATTTCACAAGATTAGAAATTTTTCATCCAGCTCTACCCCTAAATTGCATATAGAGAGGCAAGGAAGCATGCTGAAGTCCAGAATCTGACAGATAAGGGGAAAAAATTAAAGATTTGTACACTGAGAAACTTGACACATATGTATTAAAAAAATAGTAATAAAGAGAATACACTTCGTATTTGTTAAGCTAGATCCTTAACTGATGTAAATTAGTATAGCTTTATTTACACTAAGGTGAAGATCTAATATTCAGTCTTTTATGAAGGTGAAAAATAGATAAAAATTTTTTCAACAACTACACAAACTATTAAAAAATTACTAATAAAATCCCAGCATTTGTGGTAAATGGGAAACATTACTACTCAGAAATCTAGTACTTGGGTAAAAATCAGACAATACAACATAATTAAAACATAGAAAAATGCATTTAATTTTCAGGGAAGTTATTCTTTTTATACATAAGAAATAGAAAGGAATTAGAATACCCTGGGGTACCTAATACTCCTCTGTTAGGTCACTTGCTCCTTCTGTCCTGTTCAAGTCATGGTCTACTATTTACAACTTGTAATAAGTATGAAACTGGAGGTTAACTGAGCTTTGCTGTGAGGGACTGTGACAAAATTGAATAATAACACTGTATCATAGTCTTCCATTTTAAAATGACCTGCAAATCAACCACTATCACAGCTAAATACTTGCTAAATAAAGGTTTTCACTTCTCCCACTTAGTCATACAACAGAGGAGCGTGCAGTGGCCATCTGAACATTCAAATTCTTCACTTTACAGCAGAGAGTTATAACTTTCATACTTACATTTAGCAGCTGTTCAAAAGCATAGCTAAAGCCTTTTTTGTAATCTGTAATTCCTTTAGCAGAGATTTTATAGACAGCTTCTTTCAGCTTCTTCTTGTTTCTCACATTAGCTTGGACAAGATGATTAAAGCAACTGACGTTCTGAGCATTATTGTTAAACTGTAAAATAATTAGAAATAGTATTAAAGACAGTTAATTCTCTCTTCTAGATACTCTAGTAATAAAGACTCATGGTTTCTTGATCCATGAGGTAAAGCATGCCACACCGGGATTTTCATTTCCACTACACTGAGAACGTCCAGCAGTGTCTGTAGATTTGAAAACTGGACAATAAATATATTTTTATATAAGGATTTTTGTGCTTCACTTTTTGTTGCAATCCAAAACCCCCTACTATACTGGAAAAAATCCCACAAATTTTGTTTCAGGCTCATATAATTAAATTGAACTGAGAAAAGCAGAGTTAGGGAACTAAAAAACTTGGGGAAATATCTGTTTTACTCTTTTTATGCACTGAAAAATATTGCATTATCAAGTGACTTCCATATTGAATATCTGTTAGTCTACTGGTTTACAGTGAAACTTGCAGATCACTATTGATTGTTACAGATATATATTGATCTGCCCTAGTTTTGGTCCTGCTCTGGAAGGGGGGTTGGACTCAATGATCTTCGGAAGTCCCTTCCAACCCCTAACATTCTGTGATTCCGTGATATACCTCATAGAAATAAAAATACAGTCTTGGGATAAAGGAAGTACCTGAGAACATAGAGATAAATAGGAGGATATTTTGAATAATAATACAAATTTGTGTATTGAGAACACACATATTTTGGCTCTGTTATCTTCCTATCTGTAAAGACTACTCCCCAAAAAACTAATTCATAAGAGATTCTGACATTATTTAAAAACATACATGGAAAATTTTTAATGTGCAAAACAACAACTGCATGAGAGGAAATCAGTTTATGTTCTCTTTAAAATTTGTGTCTGTCTAAATATACACAAATACAGGTGTAAGTACAAATATATATATATGTATCAATCCCAGTAGAGAGAGGGATGCAAAAATGTGTCTCACTTTTTAGCTACCTCTATATCTGTCTATCTAAAGACAAAGATGAGACTTCTCTTGAAAAAATACTTCAGCATGTACAATTCTGACTGTAGTCTTGAGTGAAAGTGCATATTACTGCACGTACTCTGTATTTCACTCTATTTGAATGAAAATCTTTTAAGTACAACACAGATATTTTTATTTAAGATACTCTTGACTGATATAACTAAAATTATTGTCTTGGCCAATTTTTAAACTGTTTTATCCCTACAGATTTCTTGAGAGAGCTTTTTTCTCACTGGTGAAAGAGAAGTAAAAAAAACTCTGTAAAACTCCATGTCAGTAAAGGCACTAAAATCCAGACCTCCTAATTTACAATTCAGCTAAAACCAGATTATTATGCCTCTCCTGATTAAGGGTCTTCAGTGAAAGTAAAAGTAAATGTAATTTTATGCTGTCAACCTGGTGAAAAGCCTTAAAATAACTTAAAAATCAAGCCTTGTTGGCTTAAGTTTTAATACTGCTAATTTGTTCAATACTACTGTGTATAAGAGAAGGTAAATAAGGTCACCAGTTTCAATAACTGCTCAAGCTACTTACATATCTAAAATAATTCACTAAGTACCAAGCGCAAAGCACATAGACAATTGTTATCAGCAGCAAACATCAGTTTGCACTGTAATTGCAGGGCACTTAAAACAACTAGAACTTAAAAGGACATGGGGATTGACAATATCAAACCATTTTTAATAATGCATAGTATTTCACTTCAAGTTAATAGGATGTGTAGGGGATACACACATTTTCTATGTCCTGGAATCAGATGCATAGAGATGCATGCTCATTGCTCTTGGAATCAATCAAAATATGAGCTACCAGTAATATTTATCAAACAATCACTTTAATCAATGAGACTTTTGCTATTGAATTAGTAGGAGCAAATGTATAACAGCAAATATAGTGCAGCTTATGGCAGAGAAGACTGACAGAGGAAGGCAACATCTTCTGCATGTTTAGCCTAATTTGTTCCAGATTCTTCCTGAATATAGCCACAGAGCTTCAACTGTGGGGACTTTGTCTCTAAATGTGCAAATCCAGGCCCTATTATGAGACTGCTTGCTATGCTGAATTCTCAATTATAGTTCCACATGTAATTTCTTATTTTTGCAGAAAGAATAAAGTGCCCCATGAACTAGAGACTTTAAAGGATGAATTTGTCTGTCTCATCTTCTAATATCATAACTGTACCACAAGCCACTACTGCATGTATGTAGAACATAAACAAGAAAACCCAGTATTTCAGTTTTGAGCATTTAATTCAGAACTAAGCTAATGCCTTGTCATCTTCATATTGTGTTTATTTTTTCTAAGAAGCTTGTCTTTGCTCATTCCTCAGAGTTAATATTGTCTTCATGCAATACTGAAATTTTTGTTCTTTTCCTGAGTACTGCATTAGCTACAAAACTGTATTGATTATTGCTAGGCAAAATACACTATGAGAATATAAGTATCTTCATATATCTTTCTAATTAATACAGTTATTAGTCTGTCCCAGTTTTATTGCTCTGGTCCCCAAGTGATTAAAATCTGTGGGAACAAGTTATTCTCAAATGACTTTATGGAAAGTTTTCTGTACCCTTTTCTATGAATATGCAGATCCCAGTGTGTCACAAGGGGACAACTGTTTCCGAAAACATGCAAAAGGATGAATAATTGCTTTAATTTTGAAAAATGCAATGTTATATTTGACTGTGTAATCTACAGAAGAGTGTGTTTTACATAATAATATGACAAAGGTTGCATATTTATTTTTGTAATATTCTATTTTTCAGGGCTTTAATTTTCATAATACCACAACTATATAGTATCAAGCACCTAAATTATTTACAATAAAAAAAGTACAAAACAAGGATGAGATAATAAAGATTAAAAACATTTTCAGGTTTTCCCAAGGTCAATGCAAATTTCACCTTTAAAATAAATGAAGAATTGGACTTCGTATAACCAAATTTTCAGCTTGAATATTCCTTTAATGTATGCCATATTTCCCAGAAAATAATATTTTGGTAGGATCAACCATCCACTGTGATTAAAATGTCAGACTTCAAGCTGAATCCTAACATTTCCACTGTGTGATTTTAAAGTCATTCTTTTTCTATTTCCCTTCAATATCATATGGTAATTTTTATTTGCTTGCTTAGGCAGTATGTTTTGCTACTTATGCAATAACACAAGATGATCATCAGGGCTCAGTATTGGGACCAATTCTGTTTAAAATCAATGATCTTGATGAGGAGCTAGAATGCACCCTGAGTAAGTTTGCAGACAACAGCAAGATGGGTGTATATCTGAGGGTATGAAGGCTCTTCAAAGGGACCTCAACAGGCTGGATCAATGGGCTGATGCCAATCACATGCGTTTCAACAAGGCCAAGTGCCGAGTCCTGCACTTGGGCCACAACAACCACAGGCAATGCTACATGTTCGGGGAAGGTGTCTGGAAAGCTGCGCAGCAGAAAGGGACCTGGGGATATTGATTGACAAGAGGCTGAATATGAGTCAGCAGTGTGCCCAAGGTGGCCAACAGCATCCTGGCTTGTATTAGAAATAGTGTGGCAAGCAGGACCAGGGAGCTGATTGGTCCTCTGTAGTCAGCATTGGTGAGGCCATACCACAAGTACTGTGTTCAGTTTTGGGCACCTCAATACAAGACATCAAGGTGCTGGAGAGGGTCCAGAGAAGAGCAACTAAACTGGTGAAAGGCCTGGAGAACAAGTCTTATGATGAGCAGCTGAGGGAACTGGGGCTATTTACTCTGAAGAAAAGGAGTCTGAGGGGAGATCTTATCGCTGTCTACAACTATCTGAAAGGGCTCCATAGGGAGGTAGGCTCTGGTCTCTTCTCACAAGTTACTAGTGATAGAAGAAGAGCAAGTGGTCTCTTGTTAAACCTCTTGTTAAACAAGAGGTTTAAACTGGACATTAGGAAAAAGTTCTTCACTGAAAGAGTTGTCAGACACTGGAATAGGCAGCCCAGGCAGGTGGTTGAGTCACCATCCCTGGATGTGTTTAAAAGCTGTATAGATGTGGTGTTAGGGGATATGGCTTAGTGGTGGACTTGGTAGAGTAGTATTAATGATGATCCTAAAGGTCCTTTCCAACCTAGATGATCCTATCATTCTATGATCATGCAGCTGTAATCAATTTGCTTTGATGCAAGACACTGACATACTCAACAGTCATTCTTACAGAAGTTTCTTACAGAAGCAACTAATAAACCACACAAAGTGAAAATAGTATTGTGCTGTGGAATTATTTCATCTTGCCTTGACTTAATTTTGCTGCCATTATGGGAAAACTACTGATATTAAGAAGATAAAGTCTGAAAATTATTTCTAATTCTGAGATAGGATGAAAGTACAGATCTTGTACTTGCAAAGTAGAAGAAGAACACTATCTGGTAGGTAGCTCAGTTCTACAGAAGCCAATTCCAGCTGAAAAAGTAGAGTGAAAACACTTCTCTGCATCATCAGTTACATGATGTGTACATTATTTAATAAGCTAATATAAAATTAACCACAAGTTCACTTTTATGGTCACTGCATGTCTTGACTATACTAAAGAGCAGTTTAGGTGTTCAACTGAAAATTTAGTGATGAGTGAAAATTTCTTCCTGAAATGCCACTAATATTAAACTGAAAATCTAAATTGCTTGCTAGCAGTCCTGCAAATGCATCAGGATGATTATTTCTATGAAGGTCAGGTATCTAGAATGTGGATCGGTAATTACAGTTACAAAAATGACATTTTTAAAATTGACAGGAATACTTGCTTAAACTGTTTAAGCAGTTAACAAGTAAACTGTACTAACACATGTTGTAAACTGAACAAAGGGTCAAGGTCTAAACATCTGCATCTATAGACTTACAAATGACGATGCAAAGTGAAGAAGAGAAACAACATATTTGTGGAATAGAGAGTTTCATCAAGCAAAGTCTGCAAATGCTGTAATTGAATTAAGAAAATATATGAGCCAGCTGTTTTCAAACACATCAGTCAATGTTAATGCTAGTCAACAAAGCAGATGAGAAGAGCTTTTGATTAGATAAAGGAATCAGTAGGTGGAACAGCAATCTTTCAAAGTGATCATTTACCTGTTTGCTAGGAGGTGAAGAAAAGTCTGAAGGTAGAAATGGGACTGATAGAAATGTCCAAAAGGGGAACAAAATTCAGGGCTACATTTAATTAATTTGAACTGCAGTAAAATACTGAAGTAACTGAAGGATTTCAAATATAAAGGCCTTCAGATTTCCCTTAAACCTGGCATAACACTAAAATAATTTTCATAACGTTCATGATATTTTCATAAAACTAAAATAATTTTGCTCCTTAACCAGCTGACCTTGTGACAAAACCCAAGACCATTCATAACTTTGAATTAGACAAACTGAACCATCTTTCAGTTACACTCATTCAAAATGTGATAATAATAGTGGGATTATAATTTTTCAGACATTAAGAAGTCAAAAGCCAAAATACCTGTAATAAGCCTTTAACAATTACTGGTCAAATTACTTGTCTCCTAAGTACCAAAATAATCTTTATTTAAGTTTGGATCATTTCTTGAAATCCAAGAAGAATTGTTCTTAGCAATATACTCAGACACTTAGTATTTAACTGGAAGAAAGAACACTCAAGATTTCAAAAATCAGATGCCACTTCAGGAAGTCCATGCTCTTACAAAATCAAATCCTATCAAAGGTGTAGAATTAATGTAATTACAATCCATTCCTCATTGAATAAAACACTCTCAATATATGAACTATGTCAGTTGGGTATTTAGCAGATTGGCATTTCCCCCTAATTATTGCAGTAAATATAAGCATATGTCACAAAAATGCTATTGTGGTAGAAAGAAAATAAATGGAATTTGTATAGGGTGCTGTGGGCTCAGTGAGTCACTTGCAAAACAACAGATGACACTTGGAGGCAAACCATTTAATTGTTAAAATCTAAAGCTAGCCTATACAGTGTGTCACTACCAATGACAGTTATTCCTTGTTCAACTGTATAAAAAGCTTATTCCTTATCTAAGCTAAAATAAGAGGGCCTTGCAGTAAAACACTTGTAAATCATGAAAAATGGTATAACCTTATCTTTTATTTTATAGTATCATGAAGCATTAATATAATTAAATTTGTCTTGTAATTATATAGCAAGGATCTAGGTGTATTTTTCACTAGATTATTTCTCACTACCCTATTTATTTTTTCAGTCTCTGACTTAGGGATCTCCCAGAATGATCCTCAGGTCTGAGGAAATGACTTCATATTCACAGGGTTGGGTGGGAATACCCAAGCCTCTTACTGGTGCAATAAGAGTGTCAGAGAACTTCACCTAGTTGACCTCAAACCACCAGTATAATCTTTGGCCATAAGCGGGGCAACTCAATAACTTGAAAGCTAAATTAATCAATTCAACTTAACATGAAACTCTGAACAAAGAGGGTTGACTTTAATGATGCTTAACTTTGTCATTTTGGAGAAGGGCTGAAACAGAAATACTAATTTAACAGTCTTACAGGGACTTTATCTTCCTCTTAGGAGAAGGATCACCTAGCAAAACCAGTGGAAAATTATACAGAAGTGCAGTGAAATATCTAAATGCTAGTGACCTTTTCCCTCGGGTAGTTCCACTGAGCTGTGGGCTCCTCCAGACACAAGGATCTCTGTAATTCATAGTGCCCCAAGAGTTAAACTGATGGACAAGAGAAGGGGTTGTTATTCTAAGACCCTTTTCTGATTGCAGAATAGTTACTTCTGCATTGCTAAAAATCTCCTCTTTTCCAGAGTCTCAACATGGAAATCCTTCTTTAAAATTATTAAAACTCCTGCCCTATCACCAGGATATTAAAGGATTCAAGGGAAGTGAAACAGATTTTCATTTATTTCTTATATATGTTCCTACTCTAAGCATTCTGTGAATGTGATGGTGGATCAAAATATGAATAACAAGCCAAGTGTTTACATTAAGAGGACAGTTTTCTTTAAGATGACCGTATGAGACCACAGAAGGTGGGGAAGGACACCCCCTTATGGAAAAAGGCTGTAAAATGAAGATAGAAAAGATCGGTGTTCAGAAGTCAGATATAGAGAGACTGAAAAGCATTTCAGACAGTTAAGCAGAAGCATGAAAGCTATCAAGCAGTCTCAAAAAACAACAGCAAACAAAATAGATGAGGTGAAAACTTTTTTTTTTCCCCTAAAACTGCATTTGATTCAATATATTACTGGCTGAACAGATACAAACTGTCTTGTCTTTTGGGAAATTTTTTGATAAATCTGCCTTTTGCAGATACCAGCTGACCTCTCCCCAGCTGATAAGCTTTAGCAAGTAACACATAGCATATAACTCCCAGGGACATCCACACTTTAGCATCACAGACATTTTCAAATGTTACCAGGTGTCTCAGACTCCTTGCAAAACAGTTCAGAACTGTTCTCATTTTACTGGTGAGAAAAGTGAATCAACAGGGAAGAAAACAAGTAAATCTGAGGCAGAGGCATGACAAGAAGCTTTAAACCTTACTCCCCACTACTAGAGCACCAGAATATGCTTTTTCTCTTTCCTTTGTGCAACCAATTCTAAGTCTTCAAATTTGCCCTTTAACTTGATATTATTTTGCTACATGGCATTTAAATCACAAGGTGAAATAGAGCACAAATTCTTAGAGCATTATCACTTAAACATTTTCAAAATGCACACACAGCTAATGCAATTCATTCTGAAGACTACAGCACTGCAAGAGAAAAATCTCTGATTTCACAGGCAATGTATAAATTGATGAAAGTTTCAAATTCTGTTTTGTATTTCCTTCTATCCATCCCTCTCTCTAAATATATCTCCATCTCCTGAGAGTTGTAAAGGATATAAACCTGAAATCCAATGTCAATCATTCTTCTGGCATGTGTAGGAGGTTATTTAAATGCAAATAAAACATTTCCATTCATTCTGCTGCTTTTATGAAAGGAAACACAAAGAATCCCCTTCATTTCACTGTCTTAGATTTCACATTATGTGTAATGCTAGCAAAACAGCAGCATAACAAAAAACATTATGAAAAATTAAAGACTAATATCATGGGGCAATAATTTATCTTGATCAGAAAGTGCTTATTACTGTTTCTGACAGTCCAAATTTTTTTCTGCTCTGTCTGATGCCTTCATACATGTGTGTATATATATATATAAATACTTATGCATAAGTATGTGCTTAATTGTTTTTATGACATGATCAAGAAAGTAAGCTTCAGTCAACAACTATCTGGACAAAACACTGAGGAAAGCCACAATTCTCAAGAAGGATAGCAATAAGTTTATGTAAATCCTCAGGAAAGGAAATCAGGAAAATCAGTGCTAGCTTTGCCATTCAATTTGAAAAACACAAAATCTTTTGTAAAACATCTCACTACTGGAAAATGCAACAACATAAATAAATCAAACCCGATAAATTAAACTTTTTAAAACTTTCTCAAGATTTAGTCACTAGGTGGCAGTAAAACAAAAAAAAAAAGTGTTGAACTGACGTTACAAATGTTCTTTTGAAATGGGAATTTTTACACTTCTGGTGGAAGTTGTTGGTGCTTTCTGTGACTGGCATAAATTTCACATTTCAACTAAACCAATAAAATACTCTTGAGTGCCAGTGAGTGAAGAAGCAAAATTTTAAAATCCAAACTTTCTCACACGTTGAACACAAGAAGTCCAATGTTCAGGAGGATGAAAATGTATTTTTTTCCATACAAAGGATTCATATTACTAAAACAAGCATGTCTATTTCTAACAGCTTTACAAAACTTATTTACAACACTCATAATGATAAAGCTGTAAAGCAATCTCCTATCTAAATGTCTTTCTGTATTTCTAAAAATCTGTAAAAGTGATGACTTTCTCATTGAATGTTGTTTAGTAACAAATCTATGTTAGAAATCAGATTTTCCCAGCCATCCTTAACTGCTGCTCCCTATACTTCACTCATCCCAGTTAGATTACTAACGTCTACTGATTCGACATGGCATGTTAATCAGAATCTCCTGAAATTACACTTCCAAGTTAACAATAACCCTAAAAAAATTCCTAAAAAACTACCCTTCCAAAACGTCTGACATTAAATGAGACCCTGACTTAAAATGTATGTAGATTTTGTGTTTTTCAAAATTTCTTACCTTTTATAGAAAATCATATAAGCTTGAAGAAAGCAGTAATAACTAAACTTAAAAATAAACTTAAAAATATTACAAATGCAAAACATTTAACATACCAAGATCATGCTAGCTGAATAAATCAGAAACAACAACCTGGAAATAGTGAAAAATTAGAAAAATATAGTAAGTCTGAAGACCTAATCAGATACTACGACAGCTGACTTTCAATCTGCTGAGGTTTGTTGCTATGCTACTTCTACCTCATGGCTAAATCAGCTTGGTGACCCAGTTGTATCTATATGTATTAAATGAGCAATAGTGAAATAGATCTGATTTCATCAGGCTTTTTTCTTGTAGCTAAATCCAGCTTTGCTGTTTTTTTCCTTTTTTTCCTGCTGCTTTAGGCTTGGTAATAGGATTTTAGTGTTAATCTCAAGAATGACTGAATTTTGAATAAGGCCAGTTAGAATCTATATTTCAGCAGTGAGAAGAGACTATAAATATTTATCAGAACACATTTAGAGAATAGTAAGAAAGCAGCTTGCAAAATTTTACTCCCATGTAGATCTAAGTACACAGAAAATGTGAGGCTGTTGAAGAAATAAAGGTTTATAATTGGACATGTAAAAAAAAATGAGTTGTTACAGTTCTGCATTCATAAACTGCTACAGAATAACTGCTTTTTCCTATCCTATGAACTGTATACAGATAGTCTTCAGGCATACAGTACAATCCTACATAGAGAAAATACAGAAAATTTATTCCAGTACTCTGAATGAACATACTTGCATTTCTTAAATTGTATTGCAGGTATGCAATGAAATAAAATTAGGATTATATGACAATGTATACTATTGACATTTCCTGAAATTTTAAATGTATCACATTTCTTTTCAGTGTGAAATGTGTATGTGTGTATTATAGACAAGTAGCAGCATTCAACAATAATAAAAAAACCTCTGATAGATCACAAATATCTGCCGAGAAAAATATTGTAGCACAATACAAGATACATGTTTGGAAAAAGACCAAATATTGGGCCAAATTCTGCTCTCATTTAGCTTTGTTAACCTTTCTAACCAGTACGATTACCTGCACATAAATCAGTGCAAAGCTCCCACTGAGTACAAAAGGATTAATGTTCAGACCACAAAGTGTGATGCTACGCTGCGAATCTCAGAGTTACAAGAAAGAGCATCAGCGTAGGCTGAAATATGAATTAACCTTGCAAGATGAACTAATTTATGGTCATTCCATGATGATGTGTCTAAGTCAGCATATATTATTTAATTAATATAATTTGTTTCTAACTTGTACTGAAAACTTCAGCATCTCCCAGAGCATGTTGTGGAGAAATCTGGCTGATCTGAACAACTGCAGTACTGTAGTCTGAACTGTATGGCACTGCAATACATATATATATGTAGATATGTAGATACACTCTAGGAGAGAGCTGTAACAAGAAGAGACTTTCTAGAAAATTATTCTGTAGACTTTTTTTATCATCACTTGGCTGGGACGTCTTCACTCCATCAAATACAAGTTTGTTTAGAACATGAAACACCCTTGGTCAAAAATATGCATCATAGAGTATCTTAAGTTGAAAGGGACCCATAAACATCAAGTCCAACTCCCTACTCTTTGCAGAACTGCCTAAAACTAAACCATATGACCAGAAGTGTTGTTCAGAAGCTCCTTGAACTCTGACAGGTTTGGTGCTGTGATCACTTCCCTGGGGAACTTGTTACAGTAACCATCCACCCTCTCAGTGAAGACCCTTTTCCTAAAGTCCCAGTTGAACTTCCCCTGACACAACTTCATTCCATTTCCTCATGTCCTGTCGCTGTTCACCAGAGATGAAAGTTCCAGCATTAAACCTTTATCTGTAAATTCACTGGATATGTGAGGCTGCTACTCAGGGCATCAAAAGCAAGATGAATGCTTAGTCAGTGCACCAAATTACAAGACTGCATATTTCAGCATCAGGCCAAATAACTGGGGGACAGCAAGGGACTACAATGCCACCTCCATATTCCCACAGCTCAACTTAAATCCACCTGTCACTCTTAAAGGGCAGAGAAATGTGCCTGGCTCTGCATGGTGCCTGGGCTTCATGCGGACTAAGGAGGCTGCAGCAGCACACTGCTTATGTGTGAGATGGTGCTGCTAAGGCAGGAAAGCATGATACAGGAGGGAAAAGACTTGAGAAGTTGATAAGTATTTGATTCATGTTTTGCCTAAGAAACCCCTTTAGATTCACACCAAACTAACAGCTTGCCACATACGTCTTAAAATTTTCACCTACCAAATAGATTACTTTTATTGAAAAAGTATTAAAAAGAGCAGCCCCCACACTGTCCAAAAACATATGGACAGCCTGCATTTTCTTCTTTTTCATGACCATGGTGAATCATCTTTCCCCAGAGGAATCATTAAAGCCAGCCCAGCCCAGACTCTTCAGAAATGGTAAGGAATGAGTTCACTGTTCGCGAGCCATTTTACCCACCACAATTTTTTAATTATACTGTCACAATGCCCCCAATAATTATCTCCTAGTTGGAAAGCTGACTCAGAAATGCACTTTTGGTCCCACATCTGACATGCCGTAATAACTTACAGGATCCGTGATACATCTGTTGAAGCACAGGTCTCTTTAGTAAGACTTGTGCATTACCAAATAATTAAGAATCTGGAAATAGCCAACAGATTATTAACCACTAGAACCATGAGGTAGAGCTATGACCTCATTTTATATACTACCAAACTACTCATTTTAAATACTGCTAACATAACTAGAGAGATAGGATTTATTCTGAAAATCACAGAAGCCAATGCCATGTGCCATTAGAAGTCTGACTTCCTGACATTTGACAACTATAAAAGGGGACAATAAAAATCTGTATTGATGCCCAAAGCAATTCCTCAAAGTGGGAATGGAGGTGACATTTCTAATCATCTGGGATTGTCAACTCTACTGTGCAGTAATAAATGTACAGTTTCCAGCAACATCCCTGCTCCCGACAACCTAATGTAGAATTTCAGCTTCTAATTTCCATTCCCTTTGGCTCATGCACTCAAGTACTCTTCCCTAGAATTAAAGCTTTGTGACAGGTTTAAAATGAAAGAGATCTTGTTTTAAAATTTGCCCTACTCTTTTGCCAAATTCTTCCATTTCTTTACCCACCTTTTGAACATTTTCTTTTCACATCTAACTAAACTTTTCACGTCAAACTAAACTTATGGTTAATAACACAACAGTAAAAAATAGCTGATATGTTAAAATGAACAGTAACACACACACATGCACAAAAAAGGTGAAAGAAAACTGAAAGAGTGTTGTTTTTATTCCCACTGACTCCCTTTTGAATTCTTAGTTGAGCAGAGGTAGTATGATTTAGCTCATGTCATTTCAGAGATCTTTTAATCAGGAGCGCAGACCAAGACAGTGGGCCAGGCTCTTCCTACAGCCAGTGGAGACAGACTTAACACCTCCTGGCTGTAATTTGTCCTTATGATAGGAAGATTTCTCTACTGGAGGTGTTTTTCATTTACCTCAACTAGGCAATAATTCCCATATATAGACAACACTTTCCCATAGCCTAGGCAATATTTTATAACAGAGTAATTCTCCTTTGGAATCAGGGAGGTTGCACGGGAGACATTATGGGATGCAGGGGAAGACCCTTTCAGGATTGCACAGGACTTACTATGGAATATTCAAGGGAAAAAACAATGTGAGGAAAGGGATGGATTTAGGTGATTTGGGGATGAAAAAGTGAGGAAAAATAGAGGGGCAAGGGAAAAGATTGTCCTCTGTAAATAGTTTGCTGATCAGTTTGTCTGGCCATGCATTGCATCTCATCAGGTAATCTGTCCTGCTTGCTTATTAAACTACATTTATACTTCTTTTCCTGGGTGAGGGAGTGTCTGTTCTGTGTGTGTCTGAGCATGGGCTTGTGAGTACAGCAACCAGTCAGACCATGGATTACAGCACCCTTGTATCCATGGTGCAGCAGCTGGAGAGACTGGAAAATCTTCAGTGTCAGTAACTGGAGTGGGACTGTGGGTCACAAGGACCCATGTATCCATGGTCCCAGCACCTGGAATGAGTGACAGGTGCTGGTCCTGGGGGTCTATAGTGGTGAAACCCATATGTCTGTTTTCGTGTGTGTGTGTTGTGTCTCTAAGGGTGAAATCACAGTGGGGGGTTGGTCACTGGGACCAAGGGAGACCCTGACAGTTCTGTGTGTATACATGGGATGGCCTCTACCATCAACTGTAGTGGAGTTATGGCCTCAGGGACTTGTATATCTAGGTGGCAGCAACAGGGCAGACTAGGATCTAGGCACAGCTGCTAGGAAAATGGAGCATCTTGAGCCCAGCTGCTAGAGGGGTGCATATGGTATACATGTGCGCACATACATATATATATATATATATATACACCTCAGCAGACTTTTATCCAGCTCAGCCAGGGGGAGAAGCAGGAAGAGGCTGTTGGTATTGCCTGTGTTAATATGAGGTATGTTAACATGTTATGTGGTATCTACACATGCTCTGTGTGCATGTGCCCCCTGGGAATGTATTTTCAACCTCACTACTGGTTGGATACATGGCATGGAGCTACAGCAATCTCACCTCTCTCGGGGTGTTGAATCTGGCGTGATATGCTTTCCTCTAACAGGTAATACAAGTGTAAACAAATCCCTAAATTCAGATGTCTTGATTATTATTTTGTAACTCTAAAACAAAAGTAACTTCATCTTCTTAAGTTTTCTGAAGTTTATTTGTAAGGCTCAGTTGAAATGAGGAATGTGAAAAAAAACCCATTGAAACACATTTTCTTTCTAAATTCCCTATCAGTATATCAGGTATTGCTAGATGGCCTTTGGATACAAACATGAGTAGCCTCTGAAGGGGATTTGCCTGGCTGTACTTTTACAAAGGCTTACTAGCTTGAGCACAGTTCTGAGCTGACAACGGAAATGAAGATTTTGGAGATGATCCTGGTGCCAGCTGTAAATCTCAGAGAGAGATGACCTGACCCTGCACTAATATCACCATTTTTTTTTGTGTTACATTGGTTTTGCATACTGGCATACTATTTTAACCCAGATACTAAAGAAAATATTTTATGCAAGTATCATAGGGAGTATTATCACCAGGACAGCAAAGTAAACTTCATTTACACCTCTTTATCATGGACTATTCTGTATATGTCTGTTTTATATAAGTATTTGCTGTTCTGTCTTTTTGAACAGGTAATACTGTAGGGCTAGTTAAAGTAAAGATAACAAGGAATTTTTATGTATACTAGAGATAAGAGAAAGTCTAACTACTGAACATATCTGGTGTTACATAGGTATTTCTAAACTGTTTCTAAATATATTTCTAAACATATCACAGGCAGAGAGACGGTGGGACTGGCTCTGGTGCTGATGGACGCTGTGGCACCTGCTGTTTTTCCTTTTGAACAGGGAGTTTCCTTGACGCAGGGGGACCCAGAAAGACAGCAAAGAGCATCAGAGTCTGAAACTCTCACAGGCGTGCTCATGAGAGAGGTACTGATGGAAGGCATTGCTGGGAAGCCGCGGGAGATTTAAATGCAGTGAAACCGTAAGCACTGCCATATCACAGGCAGACAGACAGCTATAGCTTTCTCAGCAAAACACCACCAGCAGCGCGCACGTGAGGGCTGGGCAAACAAATAGAATAAAAACCAAACCAAACCAACAAAAAAAAAAAAAACCCAAACCAACAAAAAAACCCACCACCAACAACAAACAAACAAGAAACCCCACAAAAAATAGACCAAATAAACAACTAACGAACACCTACAATAAATCAGTACTACTACAATCCTAGAATAATGGTCTCCACATGGCAAAAGAAGGCTGTGGTTCCAATGCTGGACAGGATAGAGGTGGGAACTCAGACAGAGATCCCATAGAAGAATATGACGGTTCAGGTTGCAGGATGCAAGGAGGGGAAGAAGGGGTGGAGGTATTGCGCTCTATGTTAAGAAATGGATTGATTGAGAGGAAATTTCCCTAGCCACGAGCAAGTCAAAAGCCTATGGGTAGGAATTAGGGACAAAAACAACAAGGGGAACCTTATGGTCAGAGTCTACTATAGGCCTTCTGATCAAGGGGAAACTATTGATGAAGCATTCCTACTCCAGCTACAGGAGGTTATCGCAGTCACAGGCTCTCGTCCTGCTGGGGGACTTCAATCACCCTGACATTTGCTGGAAAAGTTACACGGCCAGCAGTAGGCAGTCGAGGAGGCTCCTGGAGTGCCTTGATGATAACTTCCTGAGCCAAGAAATAGACAGCCATACACAAAGGAATGCAATACTGGATCTACTGGTCACCAGTGCAGGTGAGATGGTCAAGGATCTCAAGACTGGAGGCAGCCTGGGCAGCAGTGACCATGCAGTGGTGGAATTTGCACTACAAAGGTCACAAATCAGTCAAGGAACATAGTCAGGACTCTGAATTTCAGAAAGGCAAACTTCCAGCTCTTCAAGGAGTTAATTAACAGGACACCCTGGGAAATGATCCTAAGGGAAAAGGGAGCAGAGCAAAGCTGGCAGATCTTGAAATACTTTTTTCATAGAATACAAGAGCTCTTGATCCCTAAGTGTAAGAAATCAAGCAGGAAAGGGAAGAGACCAGCATGGCTGAGTCACAGCCTGCTGGTCAAGCTAAAAAGTAAGAGTGAGCTGCACAGACATTGGCAACAGGGATGGGTATTCTGGGAAGAATACAGAGATGCTGCCCAATTGTGTAGGCATGAGGTCAGGAAGGCCAAGGCACGGTTTGAACTGAACTTGGCAAGGGACCCAAAAAATAACAAGAAGGGCTTCTACAGGTACATCAATGGAAAAGGGAACGTGAAAGAAAACATACCCCCCCTGAAGAACAAGAACAGGGAGCTAGTGACACAGATGAAGAGAAAGTTGAGGTTCTCAATGATTTTTATCACACAAGGATGATAAAGTACTTTCAATTCCATTAGTAAGGAAGGTGAATGATGAACAGCTACTAGGGACAACCATTTAAGCTGGCAGGAAAAAACAAAAAGAAGAAAACAACCAACCAACTAACCCAAACCTTTATGTGTCCTTGCACCTGTAAATGGGGCAATGAGATACTCTAATCTGACTTCTTGGATACTGTCTCACCAGACATGTATCATTGGTCCTCAAAATTCCCTTGGTTACTTCTGTAACAGATCTTAACAATTATGTTTAGTGGTAGATATTTGCTTAAAGGAGAAGATTAAATATTGATATGAAAACAAGAATCTCTCTTTGCAATCTGTTGAGGTATATTAACTATTTAAGTGCCAATTCAAATTTATTGGGCTTTAACTCGTGATTCTTGCAGTGCTTTTATCTGACAGTTTTGAGACTCTATGGATGCCAGAGTTTTCCCCCATGATAGCACTTCTCGGCTGTGATCACCTCAGTTATCAGCCTATTTATTTATTAACTCCAGAACAGACAAGAAAAGGTCAGAGTCTGTGAGTTTGGTCTGAGATAGTCTGAAATGCAGTTTCTCATATGACTCAGGGCTGTGAGAAGATGGTTTCAGTAATCAAGCAATCAACCATAAAACACTTTCAGTCCTCAGAGAAGACAAGTACAACCTTTTCTTTGTAAAATCTGAGCCAATCCTTTTTGTGTTGAATAGTGATATTATCCACATTTATGTGACAGTATTCAATTTGCTTTCCTAAGGGTTAGGCAAAAAAGCCAATTAATATACTTCCTACCCTTATCTTCCTCTCAACTCCAGCCCCACCTGAAATACTTTAATATAACATCATTGACTTCAGAAACACAGGAAAAACCTATGCCTTAGTCTATTTAAATATGCAATTTAATTTAAGGTTCATTAAAAACACATTAAATAGAAGTGAAAAAAGGAAACAAACTTCAAGTTATTACTAAAGAAAATTATGGATTTTTTTTTCCAATTAAACAGAAGTACACTCATACAAATCTAAAACTATAGTAAAGAAAGCATAAGAATGACAGACTGGAAGTAAAATCTATTGTCTTCCTCTCTTCAATAGCACTTCAGGCTAAAGTTTCCACCCATGGCATGTTTGTTAACTTTTTAAACAATCTTAAGAAAGTATTTCCCAGAAGGAAGGAATGTTTCCCTATATCTAAGAGAATATAGGTGCAGGGTGAACTACAGAATACAGGAAATAACGTAGCAGAAAGAGAAAGGAGCCCTTTGATAAATTGAAAAGCTCTTTACATAACTTATTTTTTCTGTATTATCATATTTAATTATTTTAATTATGAAGTCATAAAGATTCTATCAACTTGGGAGTAAGGATGTCAAAGTAAACAGGTTTGCAATCACTGAGCAGTGGGATTTACATGATAAACTGCTATTAAAAATCAGTGGGAATAGGGGTGTGTCATTCAGAGCTTGCTTTTGTCCCCAAAACTAATTTCACAGGATAGGTCCACAGTTTCTTCTTTGAAATCACTTCATTAAGATATCTCCTTCCCTCTGATTTTAGTCGATGTGCAGAACTGCTCAAGTGCAGATGAGCTTTCCATTTTCCCAGAGCATGATTCTATTATCACTAATTTGCTCATAACATTAAATTTCCAATTCCTAAAGAATAAATACTAGTTCGGATTTTTCCAAAGGCTAAGTTATTTTAAACAGTTCTACAGCTCCTGACCTTTAACATGTTTGTTGTTGTAGGTAGTTTTTTTCCTTTGTGTGGTTTTCTGTGCCTCTACAGGTTTGAAGTTGAAGTACATTGTTCCTGCAAACTGCAGCCTACCCACAATCATAAACAAATTACACTCTGTGTGTCAACATTTGAAACCAAGTCACTAAATCATAACGTGCTGGGATGGAATTGCTGCCCCTATCATCTACCACTTACTGCTATCAAAGAATATAACTGGATTAGAGGGAAAACAGCTGTATTACTCATACATTTAAGCTCTTTCAAACAGCAGGTTTTCTCTCGACAACAAAGCACAGCGCTTCAGATAAGAAAAATGCAAATCCCAGAGGAAATCATGACATATTAACCCCTGGCAATCTTTACATAACTTAATAGTTCATTCAACCTTTTTTTTTCACTAGAAATAAATGCAACAGCTACATCAAATCAGCAGAACTAATGTATTTTAACACATCTACTTTTAAGCTTTTTGTTCCCTAGGATTTCTCCATATAACAGGCACAGTTCATTAAATCATCCTGTCACTTTCTAGAACTGATTGGCATCAGTTTAAATCTGTGTCTCTCAGTTGTGGGCATGAATCATCATACATATGGGTTTTGTGGGACAACATCTTGGCAGAGGTTAGCAGTAAAATAGCTCTCTAGTTAACTCAAAACCTCATTACTAAATGCTCTATGGTTATTAAAGCTAACAAGCCATAAAACAACTGTTGCTTTCTTGGCCAAAGATCCAGGAGAGAAAGAAAGATTGTGGATAACTTCCAGTTATTGCTAACGTTCATACACCCATCTGCTATACTGCATTAAGTGAAAATATTCACATAGCTTTTTGGACTTTTTAATTAGTCAATGATGTCTAATAGCAAGATGCTTCAAGAGAAAATGTCTTTAAGCAGTAACAGGAAATGTATTGAATAAATCTACATTTCTTTCACCTAGAACACAATATTTAAGTTGATACTTTGAGGGTTGGATTTATTAAGAAAGAACTGGATTCGGACTTGATTTAGACATGCATTCTCTGTTATGAAATATTCTGTGAAGAATAATGAACAATCAATGTCAGTCAACAACCCCAGGTTCTTTTCCACCAGGCAGCTCTCCAGCCACTCTTCCCCAAGAGAGTAGCACTGCAGAGTGTTGCTGTGACCTAAGTGCAGGACACAGCACTTTGCCTTGTTGAATCTCATACCTCTGGCCCTGGTCCACCAGTCCAGCCTGTCCAGATGCATCTGTAGAGCCTTCTTAAACTCAAGCTATCAACACTCCTGCCCAACTTGGTGGTGCCTGCAGAATTACTGAGGGTGCCCTCAATCCCCTTAACCAGATAACTGATAAAGATATTAAAGAGAACTGGCCCCAGTACTGAGCCCTGGGGAACACCACTTGTGACCAGATGGTCTTTTGTGTATCACCATATCTAGGTTACTTAGAAAAAAAGAAAAATGAGATTATTTTAAAAGTAGACAAGAATTAATGCACCATCTGCCTTTTAACACAGTACATAAACGCAATACATCATCAAGCTTTTCACCAAAGATATACAAGGAAGAATAAGTGGGAAAAAATTAAGCAGTAAAATGAAGAAAATAATATTTGAATATAGATGAGATCTCATAATTTCTAAGAAATCCTCATAAATGAAAGTCATATATGTAATTTTCAAAGATCTAAACAAATGGTCATTTAATATATAATGATTTACTTTAAATGTCAAGATATCTAATTCAAAAGTAAAAATAAAGCAAAATACATGGAAACAGTACAGCAACTAACACCAACTTTGCAGTGGATGAATGCTTTATTGAAGTTAAGTCTGTGTTTATGCTTTTGTGAATAATCTTAAGAACAAATAATACTGAGTGTGGTACTATATCACATTCTTATGCAGTGTCATCTCTGGTGCTTAACTTTTGTTTGAGGCTTTGTTTGGACTGAGGAAAAACTGAGCAAACTTTAAAAAAAATTAAAAATTCCCTTTCTGTTACAGAAATGTCAGAACACAATGTCTTTCATAATTCCAATACCTAAGTCATCTGAACACATGAAAACATGGGTTATACAAAAGTAATTGCAATAGCAAAAGGATCTAATATGGACTTTTAAATGATAAGTGACAACAGGAAATAGCACTTTATAAAAGATTTAGAGATGTCATGTTCTATAACGTATATTTCTTTGAGTGTTGCCTTCCTCTGAGGATGAACACACCATGACCAAAAAGTCCTTTTCAGTTCTGCAGTCAAATATCTGATGTGTACCTCTAAAGTTCATTCAATGAAAGGTCCTTACATATTGTTAAGTTACAAACCACTGGGAATATGTGCTGTAGAACTTACTCAGAGATTTCTAGCCCTTTTGCAACACAAATCCCAGACTTGAGGCCGCACTTGAATAATACTGAACCGTAGCTAATAAAACTTGAACCTAAGGAAGGCTTAGCTTTCAGATACACTATTTCTGGTCAGCTGGGAGCAAATGAAGGAAAGAGTTTGGAAAGTTGTGTAAATCAGGAGGTAGCAGGGGGCCAAATTTTCCAATGGTGAAAGCTGGCACAGCTCCACTAAACATGGTAATCAATATCCAGTAGTTTGGGATTACAATCCTTTTATTAAAAAAAAACAGCAAAACCAAGATTTCACCTCTCTAATGTTGCTACAGGAAAGCTTATTTCTTTTCATAATAGTAATAAACACATTTGGTTTTTTTCTTCACTGCAATTTAGTCCAAAGCAGGTGGTAAAATCCACTATTAAAAACTTTAACAAAAGAAATGACGTTGTGAATAAAAGTTTCTCCCTACTATTCGGAGAAAAGCCTAAGTAAACTGACAGCAAATGATGAAGCAATAAGCAGTGTTCAAAGAGATTTCTAATAGTGAAATTTCAGGTCTTTCTCCCTGCATGCTGGCTACAACACATCCGTAGAAGTTGAAAATTGTCTCCAAATAATTCTAGTTATTCACCACGCAGGCTGTCTCTTGTCATTAAGAGTATGTCAATGTTCCCATCCTAAATCCTTAGAATCAAAGCTCTACAATTCAACAGCTTAATCAAAACCAAAAAAAAGCCTTGCCCAAGGCTAGAACATGACATCCAAGGTATCAGCCTGAAAACTGAAAGTTGTCCATACCATCTTCACCCTCCCCAATTCTATTTTATTTTACTTCAGCTCTCTTGAAAACCATTAATTTGCACTTCAAATACCAGGAAGTATTGGAAAGACTAAAATGCCATTAAAAAAAATCCCAAATGTGAGTCTTTTATATCTGGCATTAAAAATAGTTTGCTTATGGTTTTGCTGGCAATGAAAATTTTGTGAAAAGAACAGATACTCACTGAAACTACATTCACAAAGTCGTCGTCAGACAGGGTTTCTAACATCTCAATGACTGAGGTGCGGATCAGCTTCAGTGTCAATCCACTGACACTCCCGCTCCTAACAGAAATCCATAAGATAATAGAATGAATTTAACAAAATCTATTTAAAACATACAAAGAAAATACAGAGCACCGACCAGCACTCTCACCAACTTTCACACTAAAATTGTCAATAATTCTCCTGAATTCTTCAACTCAGCATTACTGTTATTACATTATTATACTAAAAAGTTAAGTCCAAAACTGACATTCAAAGACAGTCCCGTGGCTCATCATAATGCTACATCATTCCACATTTTAACTTCAAGAAATATAAAAGTGTTTACCATCTTCAATCAATGCAGTATCTAAACATTTTATACCCCTACACACAGATTTACAGCTTTAGATTTTCAGATACTGAAATGACAGCTTGTTTGTTTTAAGGCAAAACCTAAGCTAAAGTGAAGAAATAAAAAAAATGGATAAAACTCACTGCTCTATATCAAAGGAGTTCACCACATTTAAAAGCATTAAATGCAAATTCTTACTAATTTTTTTTCAGCATAAAGCAATCTGTTTGACACATCAGATTCAATGCTTCCTTCAGTGTCTCAATAAAGAAAGCCTTGCCAAGGCAAAGAGGGAGTTTTTATTAATTTCTTTCTTCACTCTCTATTAAAGTTTTATGTAACCAAACATGGCAAATTTTAAATATGTATGGTAAAACATACCAAGTCTGCATACATTCTTATCTTTCAAGCTCATGAAATCATGGTTAAATCTACTGTGATGCTTCTAGTCATTAAATTTTAGGTTTGTGTTTTACAACAAATCTTGGAGCATACATGAGAAATTTTCAATTGATTTCTTCAATAATTAAGAGGATGGAAGCAGAATAATATTAAAGTTATTAAAAACCACTCCCTTGTTTCCAGTTTAAATATCTTTCAGGTTTGTTTTGGGCTTTTTGAATTTACTTTTTCCTTGCATATAACAACTACTTAATCTTCTCCCCATTTTTCAGCATAAAGATATTTATGTTCAATATAGCTAAGTACTTTCATCCTTCTAATGTCAATATCCAGACATTAAACACTTACGCGTCAACTAAAATAAGCATGTCTTTGGGAGATGCAGCTCCTTGGATATACCTGAAATAAATAAAGGGTATGAATGACAGAGATTTGGAAACATTTGTTCCATGTGATCACAGACACTTTGTGGTCTCTAAACAAAATCAAGCTGAACCAAAAAAATCCTCCTGTTATAGCTAGTAGAAAACCATGTGCCCTCAGCTGCTCCCTTGCTGTGTCTTCTAAGTAAACTGAAATCTAAACCACATTAGGAAAGTCTGGAAGTAGGATATACTGAACAAAATTCACTATTTTCAGATGTTGATAACTGAAAACCATGAATGCTGTTTCCGAGCTAAAGATCTTGATAACAGATGAATTATTACATCAGGCCAGCTTAGGGAAAAATTTTTCATCCTCTGAAAGAATATATTCAGCTAGTGTGAAACCAAGTATCAATATGCATTATGCCCTTAGAGGCTTACAGAAGAAAAATAATGAGGAACAATCCCACTGTTCTTTTGTCTTTTACCAATCTAGTGATTTTATTGATGTTCTAAACTGCTGAGACATATTTTTAAACATTTGCAAAAGTCTGGAATAATGTCTCAGGCTAATAAATTGAATTACATATTATTTTGCCACAAAATCAAAGTTTTTAATTGCCTTATACCTATATGATAGTTATGAAGACTTCTATGAAAAGGTCCATGTAATGCAATGGTACAGCACAGTACAGTAGATAATGCATAACAAGTAATATGTTTTGCAAATTGTTTATTCAGAACAAGTAGCTGATTTTTTTTTTTTTTTTTAATAGCAGTATCTAAAAGTAAGCATTACTAGATGTAAATAATCAGAAAATTTTGTCTTCACAACCATATCTAGAAAGTAAGTGACATATATACATCAGTCCTTTTGAGAAAGCTTACCACGGTCTTCTGCGAACATCATACAGATCTATTTTGTTTGGAGTTCGACTTTTATCTACCCATGGGGAAGCTAAAAAGGAAAAAAATGTAAAGAATAAATTAAAAAAAAAATATTTAAAGTATTTTAAATACAAGAATATAATGAAACACTATCAAAGACTTTGGACTATATAAATATCAACATCTGTTATGAATAAAAAATGACTGTGTTTCTGTAATTTGCATTTAAAGTACCTATATAACCCTATATATATAACAATTTTCAGAAAGGGCAGGAAACTTTTCCTTACTGAAAAACAAATCAAGTTTTTCAAAACCATTTGACAGCTTAATGAACACAAATGAAAATGTGAAAAGTTACATGAAATGAAATAATGTTCTGCAATTTGCTCTCTCACTGAATGCCAATAGCATTGGTGGAGCTATTTCCTGACATTAATCATTTTTCTGTCTAGGAAATCAAGAAAAATGTAGGCTGCTCCAGGATTCTTCCTGAAAAAAACATTCATTTAAGACAAATGGGAAGAAATATTATATCTCTAGCCATCAATATTAAAGAAGCCACCAGCTTAGAGTAGCTACCTAGTCTTGATTTTACTAAATGAACCCTTTCCTAAGTGACCATAACCTGGGTTGGCACACCAGTTACTAGAACTTAAAGCACAGGACATTTATCAGCCACAGAAAACACTGCATATTGTTGTACAAGAGAAGAACCTTAATCTTTATACCAGTATTGTCTATGATTTCAGACTAGACCCCCTGACAGGTCTTCTGTAACCTGAAGGAGTAAGGGTCTTTGAAATTTCAAGAAATGAGAAAATTAAATTTTTAAGACTGCTATATGTCAAATTTGCAGCTTTTCACATATATTTTATGATCCTGAAGGCAGGGTTAGCACATGTTCAGTCATGAACTTTTTCTGTCTAAATCTAGACACAAAACCTATCCATAGGTATCCCATCTGAAAATCTATCCTTGATATACATTCCCAGAGACTTGGAAGACCTGCATTCAATGTATTCATTTCATTTGTATTATGAGTGGTTTAGGTATAATAGCAAATATAAATCAAGGTACTGACCAACACTGCTATATCTTTGCCAAAAATTCCAGTCTTTCCACTGACATCTAATACATGGCTATGCCCTATCAAATCTGCCTCTCTTAATCGGTCCATATCTTGGGACAGTCTTCATAAACAGAGAATTATCAGAATGTAATCTGGATTTATTTCAAAACAATAGATAAAATGTAATTTACAGTGCTAGTGTGACAACAACTCAGAAATTTCCACCAAGAAGTGAATGAAAATTTTTCTTTTTTTAAATGTTACTTTTTCATCTAAAAGATAAGTCTATCTCCTTAACTGTTTTCTCCAAAGCAAATGGATCATCGTTCAAAGAGAATGTGAAGACAAGAGCTGAAAAAGAGTGCTTCTAAAATCACCATATTTTGCTGTAACAGTGGCTACTAACATAGGTATTAATTTAAAATCAAATCCATTTTCTCAAGGCTCACAAAATAGAACTAGCTCAGCAGCTATATAAATTATCTAACGAAAAGCATCACATGGACATTTAGCTACTATTTATCTGATACTATAATCTTCAAGAAGATGATAGTGTAACTTCAGATACCATTTTGGAATACTAATTTTTCTAAGTTCTGAAGTAAAATTTACAGAAATGTGGGTTAATATTACAGTTTGTCTATGTAACAGAAGACAATATGATAAATAATTCATTTTTCAATAATACATTTTTCTGCAAAATTTGAAAGTTACAAATATATGTTAATGTAATACCATCTGACAGGTAAGCACATCACTTCCTTGAGGTCAACACTAGTTTGCTAGACAGAACACAATTCAGAATTGGGGCTTTTACCAAACATAGTGTGGCAAATCTTTTAGAAATGTGAAAAGGCAAAATTAATGCTAACTTAAACTTTCAAGGAAGCACCAAATAATATGAATTGCTTGAAAGCTTCCCTAATATTTCCAAATGCACCAAAAAACTCTGTAAAACAAAAGTCAAGGGTTTTAACTCAAATACAAATCAGAACAACATTTTATTTGTTTATTTATTGTTTGTTTTTATTTTCTTTCCCTCTCTTTATGGAGAGAATGCTCAAAATTTTCAGTTGAGACAGGGTAAAACAGAATCACAGAGAATCACAGAGTCACTATGGTTGGAAAAGACCTTTAAGATCATCAACTCCAACCATTATTTAACACTACTAGGACCACTACTACACCACATCCTTGAGCACATATCTAGATGTCTTTTAATTACATCCCAGGATGGTGATTCAACCACTTCCCTGGGCAGCCTGTTCCAGTCTTTGATAACCCTTTTTGTACATAAGTTTTTCCTGATGTCCAACCTAAACCTTCCCTGGTGCAATTTAATACCATTTCTTCTTCTCCTATCAGTTGTGACTTGTAAGAAGATAGCAACACCCACATCTCTACAAGGTCCTTTCAGGCAGTTGTAGAGAGCAATAAGGTCTCCCCTCAGCCTCCTTTTGTTCAGACTAAACACCACCAGCTCCCTCAGGCACTCCTCATAAGACGTATTCTCAAGACTCTTCAACAACTTTGTTGCCCTTCTCTGGACCTGCTCCAGCACCCCGATGTCTTTTCTATACTGCAGCACCTAAAACTGAACACTACTCAAGGTGCAGTCTCACCAGTGCTGAGAACAGTGGGACAATCACTTCTCTACTCCTGGTGGCCACACTATTCCTGATGCTGGACAGGATGGCGTTGGCCTTCTTGTCCACCTGGGCACACTGCTGGCTCACGTTCTGCCTGCTGTCGATCAACACATGAAGAATCAGAAGACAAATCTTTCCAAATCACTCTTCAGAGGAAATCCTTAGGACTCGAGCAACTAAGCCTTGCAGTCAGTTCTACCATAATTTTCCAGTAATTTCCTTTGTTGCAACAGTGTTCAAACTGTCCCTTTCTGGCTACATCTATATTAGTATGTTAGAAAGCACAATGGATGGGAAGACATTCACCAGAACCAGACTAAGAACTGTTACAATAGTCCAGTTATACACAAAAGAAACTGTGAACAAATCAATCAGCACATTTCTTACAGCCGATCTAATCCTTTTGGAGACGACTGTGAATGGTACCACAGTTTTTCATTCTGGGAGATGACTGAGTAATGAACACAGCAGCTAAATTCTACTTCTCTTTCACTAGCTTGGCCCTTTCAGTATGTACAACCCTGGAAAGATTGTCAGTAGCTTCAGAGAGATCTGGAGAAGGTCCTTAAAAACATTTCATACCAAGCCATTAAAAGAGTATTTTCTGTGCCACATGTCAATGTGTTATTTTTCTTAATTAATATATTACCTTCTGTTGAAACAGATATAACAAGCACCTACATGATTAAGTTTTCATGCCAGGAAATGTTTCTGGATTTATGGTGTGACTGCAAAATTTTACATCAGATATTAATGTGTACTGGATCATACAAACACTAATTAATATAGTGTTTACTGAGAAAACTTATTCTATTGATCTGTATGATGTTTTCTACAACAGTTTACATAATTGAGTAGCAGTAAGTCTCGTATGGTTAAACAGAAATAAGGACTCATCCCTTAGTATCTAAAATTTCATTCACATTAAAGTCCTAAATTCCCCCTTCAACCTCAGGAATAAACATGACTAAATGACTCATTCATCTTAAAATCACTCTGGATTAACACTTTTAATTGTAAATGGCTTTGAATGGTCTCCAATCTATTCACTGGTTTTGGTAACATTCTGAGTATTTAAGGATCTTATTGGAATTGTTATTTCTAGGAAACTGAAATTCCCTTAGGAAACTTGATCTCCAATGATTTAATTTACCCTGACTTCATCTTTAAAAAAGCAGTTTTAAAGGATAATAAATGCTCTTGATGAAAAAAAAAAAAAAGTAATTACAGATTTATAATCATGCAGGAAATAATTACAAGGGATGGAGATCATTGAAAAAGACATACATTGCCTTGGTTCACACACAGAACACACTATTAAGGCATTTAGGGAAACTGGCTTACACCTTACTGACAAAAGCCATTATGTGGTCTAAGATTAAAGCAAAATGAAATACACAAAAAGATGATTATGCATCTTCCTAAAGAAACTGAAATTGAAGATCAAGGGTTTCAGGAGTTAAAGTTTTATTTACATACCCTATTTTTTAAAATGTGCATTTGATTCAGATGCCTCGGAACCCAGCTCACTGAATGTCTTGAAGAAGTCAGCCTCACTGTGTTTCATTGTTGCATACTAATATTGTCGAACTATGTCAACACTACACAGTTCTCTGTTGCATACATTAGGTTTTAGTCATGTTCTCCTTTGATGCCTTTCTTGTTTGCCATATGGTTAGATTTGATATTTTATAAATTATTCATTGGATTTGATATCCCTCCCATTTCTGCTGTTTGCATTATGGAGAGAGAGGTCTGGCTATATTTCAAGCAAGTTTCTCTGCTATTTCTGTACATGTAGAGTAGAAATCCTGCCTTTCTGATTACACAAGAAACCAATTAATCTAATACAGAGGTTGTCACAGGGTAAAGCCTAAATGAAAGTATTCCTCAGGAAAGGGAGACCTTGGCTACATCTGCCCATATTTAATTCATGAGATGATTCCAGAGTCATAGGTGAGAGTCGTGAGGGAGACCTTCACGAAAGTCCTGAAAGCCAAACGAGACCTCAGTTACATCTGCCCTACTTTACCGGTTAGGTATGTATGTACAAGGCACAGAAAGGCACAGATGAATTATTTAACAGCTTTACATTCCAGTAGCATGTCTGGGGAAAGAGGCTGAAAGCTTATAGTAAGATACATAGGACAATTATCAAATCCCAGGCAGCATCATCTTATTCTGATTCAAACTTCATCACCTTTTCATCTCAAATGGTTTCTAGGTAGTCAATCTCAATATAGATTTTACCAGGTTAGGTAGACAAATATTTGTTCAAGTCCAGTTTTACCTCGCTATCTCTCAAATGAACATTCACATGGATATTCAAAACATCCATAAACACAGATTACTCAGTTCCCTGTGCCAGATTCAGTAAGTCATCATTAGATGGAGCAAAGGTGCAACCTACAGCTTATACTTTCTTTTAGTTTCATTTTGTATTTCTTCTCATCTTTTAGTGAACTTATGCATACAAAACTGCATATCTCAGGTATGAGATACCTACACTAGCTGGGAAATGTATTCATCAGCTCACTACTCAGAAACAAGTCATGTGAATTTTGGTGTGGGAGCAGCACCTTCACAGAATTACTCAATTTTTCAATAAAGGTGAAAAGTGATGAGACAGGTTAGTCAAAAATAATAAACAGCTGTAACTTTAATAATACTGAGCATTAATCATCATTAATGGACTTTTGCACCATCGTATTTAAAACTCAGGATATTTATATCGTAATGAAACCTTGGATTAATAACCAATGAGTAATATACTCTTTAAAACAGAGATTATGCCTGATCAACTCCATGCAACCAAAGATGTTCAGTGAAGAGTGGACACAGCCACCTCTTAACTATTTTATTCAGATAATGACTGATAATTGCCAAAAGCTCAAATTATCTTCAGATTAAATCTATCTAATATAGACAGCTCTGCACAATGTCCTCTCTAACTTTTATAGCACCATCACCATATTATCTATGTGTTTATGGGCAATACTGGGCTCAGTTTCATCCCAAATTAGTTCAGCAAGCAGTTTTATATGGGAAATGTCCATATTCAAGCAAATTAATTGCTTTATTGGTACCAATATGCCAGAAGAAACAAGTGATTTGAATGTGTAACACCTCTCAAATGGCTCTGCGTTATCTCAGTTCAAAGGCAAATATTTCTGCTTCCTCACATATAAATGGAATTTTATCCTCAATAAATGTGTTGCTCACATTGGTTTCACCTGGACTAGCTACTATCCCTGAAAAGGGTGCTGGAGTATCAGGGCTTGAGGAGAAAAGGTACAGAAGCAACAAGATGTTTGTTGTTTTTCTTTTTCTCCTGTTTACAGGAGTTACAGCAAGTTTTGGAGATTTCAATTTGTGTCATAAAATCACAGAGATGGTCTGAACTTCAGTATCAAGGAATGGTGGCCTGCTGGCTGTAACTACTGAGGGGTGGATCTAGTTGCACAACCACAACACGTAGCACATCAGTTTGAAAAATGAGCATAATGCAAGATTTTCTGTATCACGAGCATTGTTAGATCCAATTCATGCCAGCCCATGTCCCTTCCTCCTAGGTTTCAACAACCCCAAAAAAAAAGAAGTAAGCAATGCTCTAAGAGGCTTATTTCAGTGTAAAAACTAGAACTATCCAACTTACACACTAATTGATAATTTATATGCCGCATTACTGGGAAAGTGCTTTGGGTTTTGGTTTCATTTGTTTGGTTGGTTTTTTTTTTTTTACTTTAAAGGCTCTTTTAAATCTTGAGTTGTTAACAGGAACTGACAGCTATAAAATATAAAACCTTTGGCAAAAAAAAAAAAAAAAGGTGAAGTTCTCCATTTTTCAAGGCTTTTGATTCATTTTGTATGGATTTCTCAGGCTTTGTAGTTTCTTAGTGTCTGCTTCAGTAATGACTTTCTCTGGAAAGTTCAATATCACGGCCACAACACTATCGCTTGCCATTAACGGTTAACACGAGAGCAGCTGTGCACAGCAAGTCCTTCATTTGGAGCAATACAATTTTATTTTATTAGAAATCGATTTTTAAAGCTCTTCCATTATTAATTTATCTAAGCAGGGACTCCTCCAGTACCTGAGCAAGATCTGCTTTGCTGACATTTCGAAATACGTTCAAATTTCTTTTTAGTTTTTATTTTTATGGAGGGGAAGGGATAGCACTATCTCTTCTCTATCTATATTTTTAATCCAAGAATTTTAAGACTTTAGGCACAAATTTATTTTTCTGAATAATCAGCACTGCAGCATTATCTTTTCTTTATCTGTGAATTTCTGCACCGAACACTTTGTAAGCTGCAATTACACAGGTATATCCTAGCAAAATAGTAGCATAAGTGATGCAAAGAGAGTTTTCTCTAATTATTTAAAGTTCCTTTTGTATTGTACTTATCTAAACTAAGTAAGATTAAATATAAGGCAAAATTACAGTAAAAAGAATGAATATAACAGTTCTTACTGCTGTACTCTTCAGCACTGCTACTGCAAGGATCTTGATAAGATTTACATACATGCTGATGTTTAAACAATAATTTTGAGTTAATGAATATAATAGCATATTGAATCTTAAAAACAACCTTGGTGTTACACATATTCCTGGCTTGAATCCCTATCATTCAGAGGATCACTGAAGAATTCATTTTATCTCTCTATACCTGTTTCTTTTATCAGCAAAATGAGGACAGTAATTTTTTTTTTTTTTTTACTTTTAAACCAGAAGGTGTTTGAGGGATGAAAATTAAGCTGTGTGTTATATGCCATGTAGCAAATATATGTCCTGCAGTATAGCATAAAATAATCTATGGGTGTTTGACAACATGAAGCCTCCTAGAACAGGACCGGAGAACCCTGTAGGAAAACAGCATTCAGTGCTGCCCATTAGAAAGGCTGCCGCATGTGTTGTGCCTTCAGTCACACTGTGGGACTGTTTAAAGGATTCTAATAAAATTCTGACTTACTCTGTTTACTAGTACAGATATGCCTTTAAAGCTGAGGGAGCAGATGATCTTAAGGAACACCTCTATGCATGATTAGAACATGCCCAGATGTCCTTAAAGTATGAAATAAGATTATGTAGGCACTCAATTCCAACACTTGTTCAGCGCCTACTCATTTAGCTAAGAAGTACTATAACTTTACAGATACTTGGCAACTTGAATTCTATACCTCTCAAGTAAACAGAGTCATATCTTGATAAATATCAGGACTGCCAACATCTCAAAATACTACTTCATTTCTAGTTCACCTGGAAGTCTGGCAAAAAGTCAGTCACCTTAAGAAATACTATTTCTCTTAATGAGTAAGAAATACCTAATATTCACCTTAGCAGTTCATGTTATAACAATTTTTACAGGCATTCTTATAGTTAGAAGACCCTGGGCATAGCCAAAACAAATCCCCCCTCTACCCATTTCCTTTCTCCTCCCACTGTTCTCCTTTAACAGGGGTGAGATCAAACAAAGGTGACAAATATGTGTGTCTAGGTTATGTGATAAGAGAAGAGCCACAGAGCTGCAGGCTGCTCTTTTCCTTTATGAAAAAAAAAGAACAAAACAAACAACAGAAAACTTTGTCGCACTTTGGGAGAGTCTAAGTTGCCAGATATACTATATTGGGAAAGCAAGTTTTAACTTTAAGTTCCCATAGGCCCTTGTTAAATGTCCAGATGAAAAGGGATGACTTGGAACATCTGGGAAAAGGAGAGTACTTCCTTTTCAGCTTTATTTTTGTTATGAATTGCCTCAACTTTTTTGAACTTGGCACATTTCTTCAAAGATGCTAAATCTATTAATGAATCATCATACTACTGCTATTCCTATATAAAACCCACTATCTGGAATCTGAAACTATCCGTATCAGTACTACCCTTTCTAGCATTACCTTTGACAAATATTATGTAGTATACTTTCCTGAGAGAGATGAGTTGGTGCTGCTGATCAAACAGGTTTTATATTAAACATTCATCTAAATCAGGAGTGTTTTTTTCATTTGAGTAATCTGTAGCATGCAAACTTTCTTAAGTGTATTTATGACTATAACTAGGAAGTCTCCTGTATATTAACTGCAGACAACTGCTGTCTGCAGTCCAAAGTAAAATGCATCCTCTACTAAGGATCTTAGCCTTACAAAAAAATGATAAACATAGAGAGAGGTGGTATCTGGCAAAAGGAACCTAAATACAAAGTATTTTTTAAAATTCATTTAATTAGTAACTCTTACAGTAAAAATAACATGCTTCCCATTGCAGTCTTGTAATGAAACATTGATTAACAATACTGATCTTCATTGCCTCTATGATTAAGAAGGATTTAAAGATTAAAAGAGGAACTGGTTGGTTTGTACCTATACTTCCAAGTAGCCTACCAAAAAATTTAATATTAAATTATGCTTTCAGGTGGCTGCTTTCTAGAATCTAGCAGTAAAATTATCTGGGTAGATGCCTCACTAAATATAAGTAACTTAATATCTGTCAAAACATATTAAACTAGTTTAATTAAATTAATTTATTCCTGTGTAACAGATTTATCCACTGCTCTGTTGTTAATTATAACTTCAATCTGCAGTCTGATCTATATTAAAGTTCCCTTCTGCCTACATGGATAACTTCTTAGCATGAACTGGACAGTAGTACAGTATAACAGCCTCAAGGTCCCAGTGGCTGCAAGTCAGACAGGACCATACACAAAATAATATCATGCCTAACGGGATGTAATTCATATTCACTACATACCTTTAAGTTTGGGTCTGGCTTTTTCTGGTCAGGCTTGTCAATACAAAGAAGGTAAGGGAAATTCTGATTTCTGTTACATTCTGGCACATGATTATTTTAACCATATTTTTTTATTATTCCCAGATTTCAATGCAGCTTGAATTTAATTTTACTGAACTTGATCTCATCCGTCACCTCATATCTTCTTGCTATGGAAATTAAGTTTAGTAACAAAATCTTAATACAATAGAAATCCCACCCCTATAGCTTCATAACAATGTTTTGTTTACCTGCATATTGGTCACAAAGGATTCTGTACATATTGCTTACAAGGCTCAGTCTAAGAGAAAAAATGCCTCTGGTAATGATACATTTATAACATGAATATTGAGGCATTACAGTTGGCTGTGAAAAAACTCAAAATATCTGATCCATTTGATTTAAATCACAATTTCACCATTCAGCCTGTTAACGTGTTTTAATAATTTTGACACGTTTTAACTATTGTTAAGAACTATTAAATGTCAAAAAAAAAAAAAAATCAGTACTCAGAAAATGTCCAAATTTGGGGCAATCATGTATCATGTATTAAAACTGTAACATTTCACATTTTTATTATGTCAGTAGTAGCTCTGTGCTAGGGTGTAATGGCCAATTGTAACTTCAATAGAAAATTTTCATCATTACTTGCAAGCTAACTTCATGACATCAGTGTAATAATTTTTTGAATATTTGCAGACAACCACTGCATGGCTAGGGTACACCTAGTTTTTGAACTGATTGATAAACACAAACAGAAAACATATGGAGTCTTCTTTTCATCCTCAACCAATAAGATAACAAATGCAATTTAGTTTCTGAGCAGAACGGAGTAGTCTGGTGGTATTTTGTTTCAGCAAACATTATTTTCCCTTTGAGCAAGAGGGAAATTCTGAAGGGAAACCTGAAGAGATTATGGAATAAATTGCAGTCTCATGCAAATATGATTATTCCTTCAGATAACATCAGTCTGCTCCTTAAAAGTGAAGATCTCTACAAGCACTAGCTGGCTCTGCAGTCTCCTAGGCAATTGCTGCCTATGTTCAAGTTCACATTTACCCGGTACAAATTTGTAACCTGGGATTACTGATGTGGGAAGAAGAAAAGGGACAAAACCCTGCACAAAATCTCCTGGGAGCCTCTGGGCCCTTGCATTGGGAGCTTCATTTAAGCTCAGACCCTTTCTCCTTGGCTGAGCTACATTGTGTGGATGTCTGTGCACCATATTGTATTTTGCTAATCCAGACCCTGACTCAGGGATTTCCTGGCCTGACCTCAGATCTGCCTTGTCAGTATGGACTTGTCAAGCTGACATGTGAAGCTGACTCCAGGATAAGCACTGCATGCACCAGGAGATCTCAACAGGTCCAACTTTTTTAACCTTGTCTTTTCCACATATTAGTATTTGTATTGAAATAAATAAGATGGGAAGTAAATCAAAAAGCTTTCTCCATGTGGATAAGTACCTTTGACCTCACTAATCCAGCTGTTCTGCACTTCCATACTGGCCCAGCAGTGATGGTACTCCTTGATAGGCTCTACATTGACAGATACAGCAAACAGAACTAGACACTTTATGAAAATAATTATACATGATGTTGTGTTTGTTGTTCTTAATGACAGTATTAAGATTTCTATGTAAACTTTTTCCATGTTTTCTTTTGGAAGTGGAGGAAAACACAGAGTGAAAGTGAAAACTCTACTATGATGGAGAATGCTTACTGTCCCCATCAGCCATTTATATACACTTATAAGTTTCCTCTGAGTTTCAGCCTCTTCTCATATGACATATCCTCCAAGTCCTTAACCATCTTTGTGATTTTCCCATACCTCCCTGTCTCTTTTGCCGTGGGGAATCTAGCATTGGATCTTTCATTCCAGATGTGTCTCACCAGTGCTAAGTCAAAGGGAATGATGATATCCTTCCACCTGCTACAAACACTCTGCCTAATGCATCCTGGCTGTTATTGGCCATGTCCAACTCATCCAACAGGGCCTCCATTTCTTTTTCTGTAAAGCTATTTTCCAGCTAGTCAGCCCCCTGTAAGTACTGGTGCCTGCAGTCATTCCTCTATCAGATGCAGAACTTTGCATTTCTCGCTGTTGAACTCCATGATATTCCCATCAGCTCAATTCTTCAGCCTGTTGAGGTCCCTCTGAATGGCAGTACAACCATCTTGTATATCAGCCACTCCTAATTTTGTACCATCTACACATTTGCTGAGGGTGAACCCTGTCCCATCATCCAGGTCACTAATGAAGAAGTTGGATAACACTGGCCCCAGTATTGAATCCTGGGGTACACCACTTTTGGCTGGCTTCCAGCTGGATATCATGCGACTTCTCATAACCCATTAAGATCAGCAGTTCAGACAATTTTCAGTCCACCTCACCTCATTTGTCTAAATGGTACTTCATCAGTTTGTCTATGGGTTTGTGAAAGAAATCTTGTCTAAAGAATTTCTCTTGAATTCAAGCAAAAGAACATCACTGTTTTTCCCTCATCCATGAAGTCTGTCTTCTCGTCATGGACAGTTATCAGGTTGATAAGGCATGATTTTCCCTTTCACCCATGCTGACCACTGCCAGTCACCTTTTATCCTTACTATGCATCAAAATAGTTTCCAGGAGGACTTGCTTAATCATTTTCCCAGGTACTAAATTGAGTCTGACACCCTGCAGTTCCCCAGATTCTCCTTCTTGCCCTTCTTGAAGATAGAAGTGACCCTCATTTCCTCAGGAAAGAAGGAACCTCAGAAAAATTCTGATTTTCATGACCTTTCAATGATAATCAAGGATGACCTTGCAATGACATCCATCAGTCCCCTCTATACTCATGGGTGCATCCCATGAAGACACAAGAACTTGCACATGTCCAATTTGTTTAGATGTTCCCTAGCATGATTTTCCTGTGCTGATGGCAAGTCACCCTTGCTTCCTTCTGATTGAACAGACCTGTGACTACTGAGGGTTGGTCTTATGAGTAAGGACTTAGGTAAAGAAGGTCATGAGTATCTTGGCCTTTTCCGTGCCTTTTGTCAACAATTTCCATGCCTCAGAATAAAGCAGCAGGCCCATATTCTGCAGTAAGTTCATATTTTCCGTAGTCTTTCTTTTGTTGCTGATGTTCATGTAGAAACTCTTGTTCTCCTTCATATCCCTTACCAGATTCAACTCCAAATGGCCTTTGGCTTTTCTACTCATGTTTCTACATGCCTGGACAGTGTCTCTATATTCATCCCACTTGTTCCTTTTTAAATTAAGAATCTTATCAGTTATCTTCATCACCTGAAGATAGAGATTACTGTCTTGATTCTGATACAACTCCAAAAATGTCTGTAAAAAGAACAATGCATTCTTACACTGCTGAAACAATCTCTTGAAAGAAAGACTAATTTGTGACATGTAACGTTAAATGTAAGAATGAATATATATTATGTCCTTCCTAAAAGTTCCATTCACTTTATCTGTTTATTCTTCTGATCTCTTTATTAAACTGGTGTTTACTTACTCTTGAGTTGTTCAGAGCTCATAGAATAGCTAACAGAAATCTCAAAATTGCTCTTGGCATCTTCCTATCAAAATGGATGGTTGCCAGCATAATAAGAGAGCTTAGCACTTCTCTTCAAAAATAGGCTGCCATTGAAACTAATGAAAATGTTGATACTATGTACCCTCACTAATATTTAAAATTATTTTATAGAAGACACGTTTTCTTAAATAATTCTTAAATAATTCTTAAATAAATTCTTAAATAATTTAAAGAAGAAAAAGTATGAGGAAACTCATACTGACTCTTTTAAGCTGATTTAAACCCTAACTGAAATAGGTGAAAAATTAGGTTTGAGGCCCATGGAGGTACCCTGCATCTTTGGCTCTTCTCTGACATTTCTTCCTTGATGTTTGAGAATGAAAACAGAATACAGTATATTCTATGGAAAAATATTTAATAAACAAAATGAAGTGATGTATTAATCTATAAAGTGAGAAGCTAACCTCAATGCATTCTGTAATATTTCTGTTGGGGCATTTTGCAAGGTTGCTGTACAGTTCCCTTTTATACCTGGCACTGGTTCTGCCGTCACCACAGATATTGACATACACATTTGTGTTTATGTATATAGTACTAATGCTGTCTTGCACATCTGTGTCTATCCATCTACACAAATACCCTCCTAATTTGGATTGCCTGGATTACATTTTCTTCTTCAAAACAAAACCAAAGGTAACACCACACAGAATGTGGTTTTCACTTCAGTAAAAATGTTTTGCATAAGGAATACTCAATGGACTACTTAGGTCATAGCATTAAAAGAAGTGAGTAGTTTGGTACCATTACTTCCTCTATCTGATGCTATCTGATACTTCCTCTATTAGATATTTTATGTAAAATAGAGTTTCCTATTCTACTAGATCTTAATTACTATTGTATCTAAGCTGACTTCTATTAATATAGTGTATAAAGAAGAGGCTCTGAGGAAATGAACTGCCATGTGTCTCAACCTAGGTTACAGTCAGAAGAAAGCTATCTTGTCCTCTCAATAAAGACAAGGGAACACAAATGTACCAAAGAGGCAAACAAAGCAGAGGTGTATATTATGCGAAATCATATATGTGATGTGAGAGGAGTGCACAACAGTAACAAAAATAGAAAAAAAAAAAAAAGTAGGAAACAATGGGATATATGCAAGAGACATAACAAAAATAGAAAAAAAAAAAGAAAGTAGGAAACAATGGGATGTGTGCAAGAGAAAAATAAAATGCTATTTCACACAGTTCCACCCATGGGGTCACTCGTACAAAAATCCCTTCATGCTGCTGGTTACTATGGTGACAAGGACAGCCTAAGAGCCTACTTTGGACAGAAGTGATGTACCACCTAGCCAATTACTTAAGGTAGTTCAAGAAACCTGTGATTGAAGACACCCTCTATAGCTTGGAGGTACCAAAGATTGATATTTTTTAAGGGAGAAAAGACTGAACAAATATATTTCAGATAATAATGAGCAGACTTATATATGCAATTTATGCAATTTAATTTTAGATTTTGATTCTTCCAAATTTTTTCACAAATATCATCACTATGGAGCAATTCATCACTTTGAATCAGGCTTACCAATGCAATGAAGTAATGTTTTACAATTTATAGTATTTTCAGTGTTTGTCAGAAAATTGCAACAAAGAGTTTACAAAAAGATGGACAATCTTTAACAAAGACTTGTTCTAAAAATGTAAAAAACAAAGGGCTTCTTGATTTGAGCTATAAACTGAAGGAAGTGGGAAGGAAATGATGCACAGAACAATGTATGTATTACTTAAAGGCCCACCAGACTGCTCCAGGTCACTCTGTGCGTGTGCAGAATTTAAGAATTGGAGAATTACCCAAGAATTTTTGAAGTTCATTCTGACAGGACTAGACAGCTAATAAGGACTTAGGCACCTAACTAGGGGATAAGCAGGATATGTGAGGATTTGAGTTTTATGCTAAATTTATATTTGTGATTAGATAGGGCAAACAAGCTTCTCAAATTTTGTAGAGGTGCTCTAAGGAAGAATACATAGAGATACTGAGGTTCTTGTGCTGGTAAACAACTGGAGTATACACTTTAGCTAGACATAAGAATATAATTTTCAAAATATGAGATAATAAAATGAATTTCCTACAGATTGGCACAGAGATGTATTTAAGAAACACTTATTTTTCAGCACTTGGAAAACATTGCTATATAGTAAGTTGTGACAAACAGCGACCCCAGACACAGTACTAATATATTCCAAAAAGCATTGAAATAGAACACTTGGAAGTAAAAGAAATATGAAATTAGAATTTTCCATATCACTTTTTCTGCAACAGCTCACTGTATTTATTTTATGAGCATCTAGCATGACAAAACAAACAGCATTCAAGTGCTGTGAAATATTCTTCCTGTAAACTAGCCTAAGGCATTTTCTCTGCCTGTGTTAGCAGTTGTGCTAATGATACAGTAACAGCTTTAGAATAATCCCCTTCACCCTCAGAAACACAAACAATCCTGTATAATAGAAGAGAAAGGATCCCAAAGTTCTTCCCTAGCTAGTTGTAGGCAAGAGACAAGACAGTGCACACAATTGTCTTGCATATAGTGGACATACTATTCTGTCACTAATAACAGCATCATTTAAGAACAGCAGCAGAACAGGCAGTATGCCTTACCATTTAACAAGCCTTTCCCTTAGCTACTATACATCAAAAATCAAATTAAGGCTACTGAGGAATTCAGTAAAAATACTGATGAAATTCAGTAAAATATACTTCTATGTAAATTAATTAGTGTGATCCAGTAATAGGATTCTTCGACAGGTGGAACAGACGCTGGTTAAAATAATGAAGTTGTATTCATTGACCTTAGCTTTCACAGTAAAGACATAATTGCCAGAGATTGTGGATTCTGCAGGACATAAACGTACCATGGTGCAATCATATTTTCACTGACTTGAATCGCAAGGTTCTCTCTCTAGTCACTGATTCACTATTTTTAAAACCAGACAGGTAAAAAGAACTCACCAGCAAACATTAAACTGTTTTTTTACGTAACATATAGAAAATACTGTAAAAATCCTAATTACATATTTCACCTGCAGTTTCTTCCCCCTCATACTAGCTTTATTTAAGTAGTACTTTTAATTTCACAGCCTTTGATTTGCTTCTGATATACCAAAACTGTAACAATATAACAAAGTAATTTTGGTTATCTTTTATTGCTCATAAATAATCCATTTTAAGGCAATATGTGGTGTAGGAGAGTTCTTTAGCAGACTTCAGTTACCTGGGTAATACCTAGCGAGACCAGTTGCACTGCCAAAAACCTGCCATAATAAAGTGGGGTCTTCTTCTCTGTTTCGCTTGAATACATCATCCAATGCTGCAGTCCAGTTGAGTTCATTTAACACTATTGTTGCTGTCAAAGACAAAAAATATTTGGTATTAAAAAGGTACATCCTAACACAAGCAACAATGACTACAAAATGCAAACTGAACTATTGCAGAAAGTAATAAAATTCCATTTAAATAATTGACAAAGTAAATTTAAAGAAACACATTTCTCTGTCTTGGGAACTTTCTTTACGTTCCTCATTCTCTCTTCCCATTGTATTATTTGTATGCAATTATTGTTGGCTTATTTGCCTATCCAATATCTTCTGAACATATTTCGTTTCTGAGATGTCACTCTAGTTGCACTTCTCAGTTACAGAAGAATAAATGCAAGCATTTAAAGTTTATGTTTACTAATTACATCACATTACAATAAGAACAACTAGAATGGCATCAACAAAAGTAGGTATATACCTCTCAGAAAGGTAAAAAAGATGTCTCTTTCCAAATGGATGCTGTAAGAGGATTGTATGGGAAAAAGACGATGAGTTATTTGAATTGTAATATTAAGGTGGGACTGCATGCACAGTAGTAGGCATTATTGCACACTGACAAGATCTTAATGTTCAAGATCGCTTACAGAAAGATCAGCAACGTGAACATGAATAGTAGGAGTTGGGTCAGTTCTACAATGAACTTAAATGCACAGAAGTTTACATTTCAGCTAAACACTATGTGACCAGTTATTCACAAAGTTGTCCTGTACCAATGCTTGTTTTAATCAATCAAATATATTATGTAATCAATCAGTATGTAATATATTAACATATTCTATGCCTTTTTGAAAAAGAAGATAAGAAATTATAAAGTTGAGAAATGTACTCTGCTACAGTAATAGTCAATTGACTATAGTTGGTACTGAATGAAATTTTATTATGATACAGAATATCTTATGATATAACCTATAAATCATGTCTTTCACCCCATTTAATCAGCTGTAAATTTTTCATTAATTTTCCCCAAATAGAATGTTAACAATAGCAAGTGTTCAGGTTATAAGAAGAAACGGCTTTTTCTTGGTTTGGTCACTACTTCATTCTTTTGCATTGCTTAATGGCATAGTAAGTAACATTTTAAAAACTGAAACCTAGATAAGCAAACCAAGAGTGGCAAGGAAAAATTAAACCAGGTAAAGACATAGGTATAAATTTTACAAAAGCTAATACTGTAATACAAATTCAGCTGACATTATGGTAGTACACACAGGAAAGAAAATACAACTTTGCTCACAAATGGGCAAGTCAAGGTGAATTAAAATCAGTTCACAGTTAAGGCACCTGAGTGGCACTACAGAACAAAAGGTATGTAGGTCTACATTCTAGCCCTCTGCTACCACAAAAGAAAGAAACACTAAATAAAGAAGCACTGGTTGAAACGTAACACTTGACAGCCCATTTCTGAAGTGAGGTTGTTAACAGGTACTAGAGAATTGAGACCACAACATTAAATTTTATAGACTCATTTTTAAAGGTTAAGGAGAAAATTGCTACACCGTGTGTTTTTTTCAGAAAGTTTTTTTTCACAGATAATTTTACTCTCACAAGATATAGCTTTTTATAGAAATATCAAACTAAATTTCCAACTCTTGAGATTCACTGTAAGCAATAAGCTTGCACTATATACCTGTCTCGTTGTCAAGTAGATAAGTATAAACACATATATGTTTAATTAAGAAAGAAGATTAATTCCCTGAAGCACAAGGAGAAGTTAATTATCAATTTTAAATGGTTACTGTTCAATTATCTCCTTTAGGTCCTGTTTGACCTACTGTGTAATTATGCACAGACTTTCTAAACTTGACTTTATGTCAGCTCTTACTTCTAAAAGTGTCTCCATGAATTCATTACAAGGAATTTCATTTATTTAGATAAGAATTTCCTTTCAGCTTGATTTGGCTTTTTTCATGTTACCATTTCCTCATCTGATGTACAGAGTATTGGGCTCAGTGGAAGCCTATGACAATGTTTCCTGGTGGCATTTAGAGCACTGAAGCATAGGACACTTTACTTGAGGCACATGGGAGACAATAATTCTTACCTCTTTGCCAGGTGACAAAGCATTTAGGTTTCAGGACCTTCTATGAATTCCCAGGTCGCATAACAATACAAACCAATGCATTTCTTTAGCCTCATGACCTGAAAAAATTGCTGCAACCTCTATTCCCAAATCTGTCAGTGACTTTACCACCTTGGTCAAACCACTGATACCCTTACTCAGCAAAACACTTAATCAGGAAAAAAAAAAAATTTCTGGTCATGCTCATAAAAGCTTTTCTAAACTGATGACTATGTACCCTATTCTTCACATATGAAATATGATACAATATTTCTAAAAAGAGGATTTCATTCAGACTGTAAGCTTACTAATGAATAAACTGTATTTAGTGAAAATATAGTTAATATTTTACTATACTGTTATAAAGAGTATCTGTGTAACATCAGTCAAAAATGTATTGATGAGATATATATATGAACCTATATGTTTACACACAACTCTGCACACACACAGTCATATATAAAAAAATATATTTATCTGAAATACATGCATATACCAAAAAAGGAGAAAACAAGGAGACAACATACAAATAATAGTAAATTAACTAAGTACTGATGCATTAAATAGAGCTGATAATTTCAGCATTTTATTAGACTTGTTGAGATTAGGCTATAAAGTAAGAAATAAAGCTTACTAGACCTTATTTGTAATATTCATAAAGAAATGATGCATCAGAGTCAAGAGTTTTATGATCCTATTTACGTCCCACTTTTCCCTCCTCTAGACCTTTCTCCCAGAGACAGATAGAACACCCTAAAAAATCCAAGAACCTGCAGCAAGGAGGAAAAAACCCAACCCAACCCATGAAATCTGACTTAAAAAATATTTAACATGAAATTCAAGATGACAATCAAGAACAGAAGATCCTAACAGAAGTAAAACAAAATAAATCTGGGAAAACTTCTTGTACTGCAGAAATCCACAGTTAAACGCCTGAGTCTCATTTCAGAAATAAACTTTAACAGGACACATGTAAGGTTAAACATATATCAGCTTCCTCTTAATTAATTTTCTAATTAGGACAACACCAATTTGTACTTGGAACAGACACACAGAGTTTATAGAATTTATTTGATGGGACTGACATGTAAAGAGCTGATTGTACAATCATTAAAACATTTATTCCCAGAGCAGTTTGCTATTTGTAATTTAAACTTGCTCCATTCATTCAGATTTTTTGTTTGTTTGTTTTTCATTCTGTCTACAAATATACTTGATACAGAATGCACCCACATTTGTGTTAACTAAACCAGTAATCAGTAAATATGAAAAAGGGTGATGGGAATTTTAGCTTAAATAACATTTCTTTCAGTGTGAACACACCCTGGACTTCAAAAGGCAAACTGTAAATCAAGTCCCCTAGTTTGGTTTTTTTGGTTGTTGTTGGTTTTTTTAATGCAATACCTCTGGTAATAGGCAATTTCAAATCACCACCTCTGGATTCTGGTTAAAAGTCTACAGCACTGTATTTGAAACACACCAATCAAAAAACCAAACCAAACCAAACAACACAACAAACAAACAAACCAACAACGAAAAAAAACAACAAACAAACCAACCAAAAAACAAGGAAAATTGCTCACAGACAGCAACAAAACTATTCTTCTAATTGTTCCTACTAAAATATCATGATTCTCAATTTTCATATATAAATCAGGGCAGTGCTACTTTCAGTAGTTCATTGTAGAGACTATGGCACCTGTCAAAATACACTCATTTGAGTGATATGATTTATGTTGTCCGATAATTTCATTTATAAGCAAACAAACAAAAATCACTAAATAAGATGTTTAGAGATTTTATAGTCACAATTACAGAGACGCTCTATATCTTAGAAACAGTTGTCTTTCCTTTTGAGTTAATTTTCATACAGGGAAGAGCTTTTGACTAATAATTGGCAGAAAATCTAGTTGGAGACAACGCTCCAGTAATCTTATTTCCAATTCTGCTAAAAGAAGTCTTTGGAGATTACTACTTCAAAGCTGCTACCTTTCACTTGATATGGGCAAGATGAAAAAATAAAATTTATCTTCACACAATAGGAAACATCATTTTTTCTGGCTAATTCCAGTGAACTCTATCCATCTTTTCCTTTCTTTCCTCTTCTATATGACATGATGTTTAGGGGCCTTGACAAGGAATGGATTCAATTTTCCTCTGCAAATGCAATCAATAAGAAATAGAGAGCACTACTGTGCTGTCTTTACAGGAACTGGAATACACTTCTGATGATTTATTCAATGTATAGACCCTGGCCTGCATACAAGGCAGAGTACAACTTTATTTGAAAAGCCTGAGAGCTATTTACTATATCTGAAAATATGTGAGCTGCTGTTCCCTGATGCAGCAGCTACACATACACTGGGGAGAACAGAAGGGAGCTCCTCAGCAGCTCATTAATCTTCTTTTAGTGTGTGGAATGTATTACACTTCCTTATCCTGTTTAATGAAGTTGACTCATTGATTTCTTTAATGATAACACTGAATAATTATTGTTATGAATGAAATATATACTTGCAATCAAATATTATGATATTTAAGAGCAGGTACAGAGGGACAATACATTGGCAAGAGCATATTTTTGTATGCATGTGCACAGGCACAGAAGCTTCCATCTGTAGTCATGCTAATCAGATATTATAGAAAATCTACTTAGGTATAAATTAGTCTTCTATATATGTTTGACTAATTTTTTCAAGATTACATTCCTTCCAGTTTATGTTAAATTACATAGAATGTTACACACTTCCAACTGTCACTGGAAAGTTGCATTTCTTTTTCATTTTATGTTGGACTAACAAGGACTGGTGTTTTCCATTTTGAGCTATTTTTAATTAGATTTTCACACTGGTTGATATAGATACGTGTGTATACACACATACACGTGCACTTTTTTCTCCCTAATTCCCAAATGTAATAATTCAAAGTACTATTCTGGTAGTTACTTAACTTCAACTCTTCAAATTTAGATGCATGTTTTAAGCCATCTGCTTCTCTCATGGAAAGTTTAGCATAAGCAAAAGGTCAGGGCAAAGGAAATATTATAGTGGCTTCAAACTGAACACTATCTCCAAGGTAACTGGTCCTTGGAGTGGAATCACAAATTTGAATTTAGATTCTTCAACTTATCCTAGAAACTTCAGGAAAGAGTCCATCTCAAAACAGTAATCCAAAGAAAAATGTTACAGCTGATTAGAAACCAATTACAAGAGAGTAATCAGAAAGTTCTGAGAGTTAGGGTAGCTGGGGAGTGTTTTATCCAACCTCTCTATAGAGGTTAAGCAAATAAATAAGACCACACCATGAGATACATACATGGATTGTAGGAATGTGTATCTATAAATTGCATAATTTAAATATAGTTTGCACACATATTCCAGAGTACCAAATTTATCAGGTTAGTTACAAACATTGTAGTAACTTGTATTCAGTTTGAAAACATCCACCAGATGATTTTAAAGTATTCTAGTTATTCACTTATCTATTTATTTGAAGCTAAAGAACTACAAATGGGAAAAATATTTACAAATTGAATAAGCATTGTTAATTTTTATTTTAAAAGTATTTTTTAATGAAATGTATTATTTTCATTTAAAGCACAGGAAGACAATTAGAAAAAATGTCTTAAAATTTAACATACTATAGCTTTTATATAATGGGGTTTACAACTGGATAGGTCACTATTTTAAGTGATGCACTGCTGGATCTTGTATGTATAAATCAGTTACAAAATCCTGCTTTGAAAACAGCAATCATGCCAGAATTTAAAGCTACTGGATAATCAGAACAGGGCAATATGCAGTCAATGGTGCATAAAAAGCAAAGTAATAAAAAAAAAAATTAGCATATGGAACAATAATGAAATCAAACAATTTCAAAATCTATGATTGCTGAAAGACAATTTTATAGAGTAGATATTTCACACTCACAATTAAAAGAATAAATGGTAAAATGTCATGTACTTTTTTCTTTAAATGATCAACTTCTCTACTCCCCATTAGAGATCTGAGATTATGTTCCAGACACTTCTATAAATAATTCTCTGAAGAAGTCACTGAAGTCTAGCATACTGTTGCATCTGTGTCAAATCAAGTAAATTAATTGGCAACACCATACGCTGTCTGCTGATTTGACTTAGCTGCCACATGCTGATAGCTAAAGAAGCACAGTAAAAGCTCATTTAAATAAGAAACGCCCAGGAGAAGAAAATGAGAATAAAAATGTCAGGAACAGAAGATGGAATTAAGCTTCTATTATAGCTAAACAAAAAAAGAATCAAAAAAAGAATTAATACAATGCAGAGTCATAGACTCTTCAGTACATACAATTTTTCAACAAGTTATTTATCTCTGTAAAACATAAAAGATACCCATATTACACACTGCAGCCTATTGCAAATAATGGTATTTCAGCATCTTGGAAGTTGGGAAGAATGAATGTTAGTTTTTGCCTTGCTTCCTTTAATATAAACATATACCAGAATGTATTCTGGAATAGTATAATACACTGTATTGAACAACCATTCAGTACTGTAGGGTTTTTTATGTGCAATAGGCAAGAAGACAAAATATATAAAAGGTGCTATTGATTAGAGTGGTACTGGAGGACTTTCAGATTTTGTACTAATTTTTTACTATTTATTATTAGATTTTACAGGTGACTTCAAAGTAGGCCCTCTAACTGCAAATAATTCCTTCTTTAAAAAAAACAGCTGATTTTTTTTTTTTTCATTAATATATTGCACTTTCATGGAAATATCAGGGATTAAATATCAATAAAACAACCACCTAGAAAGTAATGATCACTATATTACACATATTAACTCTGGTTTTCCTTCATTTTGCTCTAGTTTTTTGTTAGCATTTCAAAGGATATCCTAGTGACACTCAAATTAAACTAGCTATAGAGATATGCTTGATCTTTAATGAAGGCATCTCTCTATAAAAAAAAAAATAATTAGGTGTTAAGAAAACCAATCAAAAGATTGTGTGGAAATGCTGTTTGAGAATAATTTATTAAACTTTGTCTTCACTTTGCCAGGGTACCATTACTTCAATAACTTTCCAGTAACTAGAGCACTTTACAAGAGCAGTAAATTCTAAGCAGCAGGAAAAGAACTAGAAGCAGACCAGCTTATGCAAAAATGATCTCTCTCCTATCTCATGCTTTCTGGACTTTTTTAACTATTTTGACAATTCTGTTTATAACTTATGTTACTTGTAGTTTGAAATCTCAGACAATTCAGAAACTGATGCTATCATATATTAGTGTTACACAGATCACCTATTAAAAAATTCTTACAGTTTTTCCTACAACATGTATATTGGCCATAAATAGCAATTGCTTCTATACTCTCCCCAGCCATGCTAAATTGGAAAGCCCAAGTACCACGAGCAAAAATAGGAATATGTTACTACAATAAAATAAAGATCTGTTGACGCCTTGTCCAGCATACTCTGTGTTTGTTTTGTCTGTTATGACAAAGAGATGAATTGCAAGTGGACAAAGTCTGAAAATAGCCACTGAAGAAGAAAAGACAAAGTTTAAATAATAGAACCTAGAAAAATGAGGCAGAATCAGAAAGCAAAGCCACTTCTGAAATGGGTATATAAGGTTAGCACTGGCACAATGGGTATAAAGTATTTAAAAATAAATCAAAGCAAAAAATTATGAGGTCTTTTTTAGTGCAGAAGGTCTTAAAGTGGTCTTCTGCTAGGAGATATGAACAAGCAGCCCAGATCTTTTAAGCTGGAGTTTGATCAGTTTATTAAAGGAATAACATGGACTAGCTAAATTACAAATAGGATTCGTCAAGCAAAAAAGCTGCCCTATTCTGATATATCACCCTTTGTTACAAAGAAAAGATCCTTTTAGAAACTGAAATTTAGTAGCTACAAACAATACAGTTTTATACAGAGTTAATGGCAACACAAGAATTTGAAGTAAAACTACTTTTTTTTTGATATGCAACCAGTGATTATCAAATGTTTGCAAATAAACTGCGGACATTTTTTTACTACATTAATATATATCTCTACATATAGTACATATATATGTATACACCTAACAAGCCAC
>JAAGNO010002502.1:62253-73681 GCA_033439905.1 Ceryle rudis
ATTACTTTCTGTATATTACATAGATCATATATGGGTAACATATATCTCTATATATCATAGACAACATTTTTTTCTGAGGTTTAGGGCATTTTAATGAATATTAAATTAATACAGTGGATTTGTCTAATAGATTCTAATCTAATCCCAATATAAATGAAATATTAATGAATAGCAGGCTGGTTTAATCTAACTAAATGTATTTATGGCAACAGAAATCTACGACACACAGAGTGTGAGGGGAATACAATGCACAAGTGGGAAACGTGAGAAAAATGATGATGAGACAAGGTCTGCTTCATTACCTGAGCTGGTAATAAGAGAGCTCCTGCTCCTTGTCAATATTCTAACCATATCATGGATGAGTTTTGCACACTAAAAATAATTAAAATTCCACACCTTTTCTCTTTGTTGTTTTGTTGGTGGTGGTTTTGGCCAAAGGTTGTGTCAAAGAGAACAGATAATTTCTAAAATTCATCTATCCAAGGAAAAAATCCCCTCTCTCTAACAGCTTAAACACCTGTCTCACATGCAACTGCATTACGCCTTCTTGGAAGCAGAACATAAAAATAAATTAGAAATTGTCAGTGTATAGCCTGACATCGTCATAGATATTGTACTTTCACTGTTAATTAAGCTTTGTTTGGTGTTGTTTTCCAGATTATATAAATGGAATATGAATAAAACTCTTCTCTCTAAAAGATCAAGGGGTTCGAGCATACTAGAAAGATAAAAGTTCAAAGCTTGCTGCCTGTACAGAGTATCTCCTTCTCTCTCTGAAGACATTGCTGTTTCTTGCTTTAAACAAAGACTTTGCCTATATCTTTACAAGAGGAAAAATATTTTTGTTTCATCCATAGCATTCAATCTATGAGGAATGAAACACAAACTTCAAGTCTTGTGTTTCCAGGATGTCAAGTTGAATACCATTCTTGGGGTGATTTCTGGCCTCCCTGAAGTTAATGACAAAACTCCTTTACTGCAGAGGGAATTGATTTAATTCAGAACACTATAACTCTTCAGTGTTCAGCCACTCTCTCTGTATGTAGTATTTTGTCAGTCTGATGCAATAAGCAGAACACAGAATCAGAAGCCAGGACTTATTCAGATTTTTTAAGCAAATGAAAAAAAAGCCACCACCCTTACTTCATAAGACTCAAAATGCTTTTGAAATAATGAAAGACTCAAAAGGATCTTCGGGAATGAAGAAAAACTAAGCTTCTTTGCAGTTTTTTTCTCTGCTTTTATGCCATGAATAGTCTCTTAGGATTCATCTAAATTTTCTGTATTCAGTGCTTTTTTTTCAATTAGTAAAAAAGTTCTTTGTTCTACAATGTCCAAAGAGAAATACATTTTTATAATCATGTGCTTGTTGAAGGTCTCCTTGTTTTTAATTTATTTTGTGTAAAATTGCAGAAAACAACTGGAAAGGGGTGAAGACAGAAATCTTATTGCCTTATATATACCTACCATAATGGTTTAAACTGTACTACATTATAGCTACTTTTGCTTCCCATATTTAACTAAGGGCCATAATCCTTCCTGAATGAGTAAAAGCAGCATAAATAAAACTTTTAAAGTCAGAGAACCTGCTGAGTTTGAGGTTTCTAAGGGCTTCTATATAGATTATTCCCCATAATAGGAAGAGACCAATGTATTAAGGAAATAACAGACACAGATGGAACAACTGCTATGGAGTGAAAAAATGCATCAGGAACCGAAACAGTTAAGAATACATTATAAAGACCTTTGAAGTCATGCAGTACTTTAAACAGCTACTTTCAATTAATGTCAGGGAGTGAAGATACAGAGTACCACATTTCTAGGATAAGGAGTAGTATATAAAAATATGAATTCGGCTTTAAAGTAAGGCTTTAAGAAGGAGTCATATCTCATAGTGAAATACAACAAACTTCAGCCCCAGTCTTACAGGCATTTCTACACATATTTAACTTTCATATTTGATAAATTTGGGAAGCAAAACCGAATGTCAGGAGCTTAACATCAGCTAAATCCTATTGTACTCTGACTATCTGCATCAATTCAGGACTTAGTCTGGGGAAATAAGGGTCCAAATCTTCTAACAGCTCATCGCAACAATTGTTTCAAGAAAAAAAAGGAAAAGACTTGGTGTCATATCACTTTTGAAAAGATGACTGTATGAAGAAACAGAAGACTTCTAATTACTGAGAAACTCATTACTTTGCTTTTCTGACAGTGCACTGGTTTCAGTGGCTTCACTTACATCCGCCAACAGTGCAGTGCAATGGAAGCAGGTCTGTATATTGAAATGGTGAAATGGGGATGTGACATTCATATTATGCAGGATTTGGAGATTTTATTGGCTGCTACATCTAATCTGTGCTCTAGCCTGAATGCCCATTAACAGTTGATGTGGTCCAGGTGCACTGTACGACTGCAACTTCTGTTTTAGCTGCATTGGAAAGGAATGCAACTGCCCCACTGAGATGGCTCAGCAATGTCAAATGCAGTAACTTGGGCCAAACAGCGTTTTCTTCCAAAGGGCATTTCTGATCTGAACTAAAATTCTAAAGTAAAGCAGAGACAGCTCTCGTGAAACAATAACGAAGGGTCCAATAAATTAGATAGCTGAGAGGAGAACAACTGGCTTTTCGGCGATAAAGCAATAATTTGCTTCATACTCAAGAGGGTCATTCTGCCAAGCACAATGTCACCTTGCAGTGTTCATCACCCTAGTCATCTTTAGCAGCAGATGTGTTTGGATCCAACTATAGCTATATCTCCTATTATAATTATTATGAGAGGACACTCAACTTTATCTAACAAGATAGGCCTAAGCATGATAAAAACAATCAAAATACGTATTTTTATATACATATGAACAAAAAAATATGTATTTTACAATATAGTTTCTTATCTAAAAACCAATTGGTTTCTTGGTATAATTATTCTGTACACTAATGGACAGATACCCACCTGTTGCAAGTGAACATATTTTCACTAAAGCAAATGATACGGTATTCCAGTATATACCAGCTAAAAATCTAACAGTGATTTTATAAACATTTCTTTCACCATTACAACTTGTAGCCCAAAAGGAAAGTTAAAAAAATCTGTCACTTTAAAGATCCACAAGCACTCTACACAATTGTATTTTTTTTTAGTCTATTCCTCTAAATGCTTTATGCATCTAACAGTGGTTCAGAAAATAAGGCATCAGCAGTTGTAAAAGAAACCAGAGTTGGGACCCTGGTTTACAGAAACTGATGTAACAATATTGAAGGTGTTGGTGCGAAGTCAATTTTATGTATGTGGCTTTAACTTTGATTCTTAGAATCACAAAATCGCCACATCTACATGTCTTTTAAATCCCTCCAGAGATGGTGCCGTCTCCACTTCCCTGGGCAGCCTGTTCTAGTGCTTTACAACTCCGTCTGTGAATAATCTTTTTCTTAATATCCAATCTAAACCTCCCCTAGTGCAACTTGTGTCCATTTCCTCTTGTCTTATTACTTTTTACTTGGGAAGTGTTCTAATACTGACTTTCAGGAAAATCTCCAGCATCTCATAATCTCCCTAAGCATCTTCCTCAGCTATAGAACAGGAACAATTTATTTATTCTTAACGTCATTGTCAGACCTCTGTAACAAACTTTAAGATTCTTTAATGTCTTAGAGGTCTTTAGAGTGATTTCTGACTTTGGCACAAAAGCAAATGCATCTTTATCACATATGTAGTTTCCATATTGTTTACAAGTCAACATCTGTCTAGCATTTTGCAGTTAAAAACTCATGTCATAAGAGTCTTATGTAAACAAATTACTTCATAGTTTTTTTTTCAAAGCATGAATCCAACAATTGAAACATCAACCGATGCTTGCAGAGCTGTTAAACAAAATTCAATTTTTCATGTCAATATTCATAGTATTTTTTATTTCAGATCTTCAGGCTTTTGATCACTATTAGAATTTTAATTTCTATTTTTTTTTTTAGAGTCAAGTAAAACTTATTAGATTTCAAAGAAATTTTCTTCTGCTTTTAAGTAAGACACATCTATTTTTGCAGAAAATAATAATAAAAAAATCCTTTAGTTATCTAAAAGATAGAACCAAAAAAATGATAAGGTACAAACGTTCTGGATGACAGACTTCTACAAGCTTACTTCAGGGACAACATTTAAAGAAACACTGTGGGACTAACCAAAGATAATTTTTTTTTTCTCAGAAAATGAGATTTCAGTTGTATGACCTGTGAGTAATCATCAGGTATCCCTCCCCTGCCCTGCTTCTTGATAGCTTATGCCATGACAAAGCATAAAATACTGGCAAAGTCATCCCATTTGCACTTCGTGACAGCATACAACAAACTGAAAAAGCAGACAAGGTATCAATCATCTGCTCAGAAGACTCTAACCCCTAAGGCAAAAGCACGGAAGAGAGAGGCACTGTAGCTATGTAATTTGTCATGATTAATTACTTATTTATTAATGTATTATGATTTAATTTTGTTAAGTATGATTGAATCACATAGTCAGGAATATTTCACATCTTGAAAATCTTAAAATGAAAATTAAGACCTGATGTATTAAGACAAACATGAGCAGGGGGCTGAGGGAACAACGGTACCATCAGCAGAGCAAGAACAGAGGCTATTGAAGAGCTCTGCCATTTCTGAAAAATTAAAACAGCCGCTCAGTGTCCCTCTGCCCCTGACCTCTCACTCCCTATTATGTATGACATAGAAGTCAGGTCAAATTACAGAACAATTTGAAAATAAAGGAAATTTTACTGGGTATAAATGGAAGAACTAAAGGAAAAGTGGTGCAAGAACCCTCCTGCTACAGAAATGGAGAGACATTCACAGGAAATTTTAATTTTAGAAAGAAGAGATTTTATAGTTTAGTTCTAGAATGTGTGGATTCAAACAGAATAAGCAGCTTAAAGTACTTATGATGTCTTCTGTGTGTGGAATATATGTCAGCAATTAAAAAAACAAAACAAAACAAACTTGTACTATAAAAACTCTACACAGAAAAAAAATTCTGATCTGCACTAGAAAACCAATCTGTGTTCCAATACCCCAACATTTGAATAAATGCAAACCACCTTATGTCCTCACAGTAATTATATAGATTATATACATAATTATGTAAATATACAGTATATATGTGTTTCTGTACACATATATAACACATATATACGTAAAAGCAGTGAATATTCAGTTCAGTCTATGGTTAAAGCTAAAAATACAGTTCTCACAGTGGAGGAGAAAGAAGCTGAGATGAACAGTTACTTTATTTTCCCTCAGGTTGCATATTACTTCAGTCCTACTCTAGGCTTCTGTTAGCCATTCCAGCAATTTACACTTTGCCCATGATCTTGCTTCATCTGCCTAGAGCTGTCCATGTTCGTACCCAGCAACATGTTGTTATGCTAACAAAAAAACCCCAAAAATAAAACCAAGACCAAACCAACCAACCAACCCCAAAACCCCAAGGGGAATATTTGGGGTTTTGTTTTTTTTGGGTTTTTTTGTTTGTTTGTTTGGTTGGTTGGGGGTTTTTTTGTTTTGTTTTGTTTTTTGTTTTTGGGGGGTTTTTTTGGTGTTTTTTTTTTTCCCCCCAAAAAAATGCAAAAAGTACCAGGTTTACTGTTACATTTTTTAGAATTCCCTCGGTCTGAAATACAGGCATAATTCACAGTTTCATCCAGTGACTGTATTCACTGATTTAATCAGCATTACATTACCCTAAATATTGCAAATAATGCACTCTTCAGTGGAGTCTCCAAGTAAAACCTGAATCAGCAGATGTATCATCAGCAACATAAACATACATATATACTGCTGAGAGTAGTCTCACTGATATTAACACTTATTTTTATGCTAGATTGAAATCTTTTTCTTTCCAATGTGAATAGCAAAAATGAGTATCAACACTGTCAACCACTGTATCAGCATATATTATGCTGTCAGATTTTAATTGCTATTTTTTAGGTCTGAAGAGTATATCTAACAGAAAAAAATAGCGATAATGTAGGAACTCTGACTTGTTCTTCTTTAGAACACTATGTAATGCCAGTGATCACCTGTCTTGTTCAGTTCAGTGACGTCAACATGACTTCTAGCACTGAAATCAATCACTCGGGTTATATTTCTGTCTTTGGAAAGTTTAACTACCAGAATGCATGAAAAATGCTAATGGATCATTCCTGAACTGAAAGTTCAACAGTGCTTGCTGCATTAGTTGGTGGGTTTGGGTTTTTTTCCCTTCCCATATCTCTATCTGCACTTAATGATGACATTTGGAGTATTTTTCAGTAGTCAATACTAGTGTTAAGAAGTCAAACCAGCCTTGAGAGAACTGCGTGTGAAACATCAGCAGCATCAAAATAAACCCAAATCACAGAGTCATGATGTATCTGTTAATAGGAAATTTCTAGAGCATCCTTACAAAAACCTCTGGCAGGGAAGATAGGAGGATGCAAGAATGGCAAACTTTCCTTTCAGCTCTACTGAAACACAAGGCCTAGAAAGTTTTCTCGTGTTTCTATTCAGCACTATCAAATAGTGTATTTCAAGACAAGGAACTGAGTTATTTATAAACAAAACAACTGAAATAACTGCTTAGGAGAGATTTTTAACTGTAAAGCTCTGTCTTCATCCTTGGAGATACTCAAAACCCATCCGGACAAGGCTATGAGCAACTTGCTCTAGTGCAGGTAGTGTCTAAAGGTCCCTTCCAGCATTATTTCACACTGCAATTCTGCAATGCCATCATTACACGTGTACAGAAGACCTCATTCTTGTGAAAGGTCTGCCAGAGCTGGTAAATTAGAACTGTGTACTAAACTTTTAGGTGGGAACACGGAGAGCAGGCACTAAACATGCACACTTTTGATGATATGCTGCAATGGTTTACTAGTGCTCATCACCTTGGAATTCAGCCTTTGTTGGACTTTATTAGTGGGTGGGAGAGCAAACCCATTTATCTCTTTCCCCGATTCTGTAGGGCTGGCAACCCTGCCATTACTCAGGAGAAAAAAGAGGAAGAGAATGAACTCATCAAAAAGTCATATACACCACTCCAGGCAAAACAGAATAAGGGGGGAAATGATTGCAGAAGACCAGTTAAAAATGGAAAATGGACTCTACCATCCATGGTAGATCTACCATCCACAGAGACCAGACATTGAGTTTAGTCCAGAAATTCTTCAGCCCAGCAGCTGGGACCTCCTACAAAAATCACACACAAAAAAAATAGAAGCCACTGAAAAGAGCTGATGTATAGGATATGAATTTGGATCTACCCCTTCCAAAGATGAAGACAATATTCTTAAAAAGTCTCTAATGATACACTTCCTTCATTTTGTTACCACCCTAGTAAAAATTATTAAAGAAAAGAATAAGAGAAAACAACTAAATTTTACCATGGGGTGATAAAATAACAGCATATGTCAATGAGTAACTTAAGAAAATAAAAAGCATAATAGTAAAAGAAGTAAGTACACTAGAGTAATGCTATTTTTTATGTAGATTATCACACACCCTGATCTTTCTAATGTAATGATTTGTATTTTTCTATTGTACATATTTTCATATTAAACCTATTCTTTCAAGAATCCTCTATTTCTCTTGTCAGTTTACATTGCATTTGTTTTTATATTGATCTTATGCTAGCAGTGATCTTTCACTTACTTGTCAGATTCTATTCCTCCCTATTTTATATTCATCTTATTCAAGCAGAGAGATTTCACTTCTCCTGTCAGCTTCTATTGATTCTTTTTTTTGTATTGATCTTTTAAAATATCCACTTCCCTATTATTTTCACACGTATCGTGTTCATTTTTATATTGAAGTCATCATTGTGATACCTTATTGCCCCTCTCCATATAATAACATTTCTACTGCTAAAAGCATTTTAAAGACCTGATTTCAACATTATCGTTAACTGCTCAGAAGGACAATTCTGAAACTCGGTGATGACTTTGGTGTCTTTTACAGTTCTAAATTCACAGCAATCCTGAATCCTTATATTCTTACACCAAAAATTGTCCACTCTTAAAATTGTCCCACTGATTTTGATGAAAGTAAAAATAAACTAAAACCTGGACACACACACACCATCTGCATTATGGTATAAGTAGACCAATTGCTTTTTCTTACTTACTTCTGAAGCCTGTGAAAACTTTAAATAACCAAAATATTCTACCATAGTCAGGAATTATTTCTCAAAAAATGACTGAACTGATACTTCTTGTCCGTGATTTTGTCTACACACAATTTCACTTCCATTAAGCTCAGGGAAACTCTTTCCTCTTGTGGCCTGAAATTGCTGATTACTATTAGGTTACAGAACTGACCTTAAACCTATTTGCCTACACACATTATCCCAGCTCCACTTCAGATTAAAACAGACAAAAAATGTCCTGAGTAGGCCTGCACAGAGCTCAAAAAGCAAGTGTAAGAGGGATGGAGGAGGTTCCACCCACTCCAGGATATGGCTGCTATGGCAAGACAGATTTGAATGATAGTCAAAAGCTCCACCTGGCTAGATATCATTACAATGGAACTTAATTTTGTGCCATATAATACTGATAAACAAAGAAAAGTAACAACAGGCAGCTGGAAGTTGCTATGGTGGAAAGGCTCTAACCTAAGGCTTAACTTCTTGTTTCACTAATGCTTTCTCAATAAAGTACACACATTACCAAACTTTCTGCGAGTGAATGTGGAATGACTGACTGAGAAACCTACATCACTGATAATAACAATTATTTCCAAACTACAAAAACATGGTCTGACATTGTAAAAACAAATACAATATTTTATATATGTACTTACTGCAAGATCAATAAATTAAGGTTTCATTTAAAAAAAAAAACAAAACCAAACCAACCAACCAAAAAAGATATTAAAACAAAACAAAACCCACCACCATCAAAACAAGCCAAACCCAAACAAACCTCACACTTTCCAACAGCAATAAATTTGATCACAGAGTTTAACTCACACAGTGTGTCTCTTGGTAGCAGACAGGAGCTCAAGATCAGCCCACTGATGATATTTTTTTCCTTTGAGGCATAATTATTCAGATTTCTTAAGTAATAGAATAGAGGATCTTAAGCATAAAATTAGTAGTAATGTATTATAAGAAATGAAAGACCAGTAAAATTGGAACATTAAAGGAACAAACAGACAATTCTTTCAGGTCATGTGAAAGCTCAGAATAGCAGAGCATTAGGGAGTAATTGATTTTCAAGAACAGAACATATGTCAGAGTCTTGCTGATAGTCAAAACTGCCTTTCTAGAAACAGAAATTATCTATACAAATAAAATTAATCTTAGCAATTATTGCAATCAGTATTTCCTCTAGCTAATGTATTCGGAAAACACACAAAATAATTATTCACAGAGAAATATTTTCAATAATGACTTACAGGGCTACATTAAAAACATTTACCAGAAAAAATGACACAGAGAGAGTTACCTGACTGAAGAGTCACACACATATTTTTTTCATGGTGAAGCCACAGCAGTTGTATGGCTAACTTGAAAGGATTCTTTATCAATCCAGTCATCATGATTGGTGGAATACATACAGAAGTATTCCCAAATATTTTTATTCCATACTTAGATGCTATAGCATACTATAGCAAACATTCCTCATTTCACAGCAAAGTAATACTCACTGTCAATGTGTGGAATAATGACTGAAGATGACTTAGAAATTAAAATAATTTTAAAGGTGCAGCATTGTTCACACATTAAGGAAAGGTTTAACATTGGAGACACTTTGAGGGTAGAGTGCAACTGGTATACAAGGAATCCATTTCACAATAGTTCCCTAAGCAACACTGCCTCCAAGCAGCACAGGGGATGGAGTGGAGTGAAGATTGCACGGTGAGGCCCTGTGAGATCACAGCAGAGATGGAAACTTGATGGTGCTACAGAACTGATAAGCTGCCTGTTTGCAACCCTGATGCCAACGTTCTGTCAGTTTTTGACAAAGTGCTGTCCTTTGTGTGAACTTTGCTCATTATAATGACAAAATAATACCAAAACACACCTCCATCCCAAAGGCTACCTGCCTCCAAAGTGTGACCATCCCTCACTGAGCTTGCGCTGTGAATTTTCTTCAGCTCTATGTTTAAAAGCAAAGTGAGAGAAATTTACACCAATCATAATAAAAGTATTTATGATTAGAATCACTCAAGCTCCATACTGAAGGTAAAAATTATTACAAAAATGATTTAAGTAAGTGAGGATGTTAGGGAAGAACATCATCAGGGACAAGTAAGGGTGGATACTATCACTGATCATTTCTGACTCCTAGAATCAGTCGACAGGCTGAACCTCGCTTCGCCCCCATAGGGACTGCTTTGGGTAAGATCCAGACTTTCACAGTATATCGCCGGAAAACTTAGAAATTTTACTGAGCTGCTCTTTAATGTAACATGTTTTGTATACCTGCACATGCTCTGCAGACAGTGAATTTATTACTGGCAATCCACAAGAACCTGTACTTCTTTGCTCTCAATAAACTGCATTATTCGCATTGCTAATTGAAAGAGTCTCTCACTGGGCACCACCAGCTCCTTACTGGCTGCACGAGGCCGTGGAGCACGACTAGATGGGGAGTGCACTGTGCTATTAGTGAATCTGGGTCCATGAGAGTTCAGATGTACTGAACACAACTGGACTAATATTGCCAAACTGGACATCACTAAGAATCTAAGCCTAGCCGCTCCCAGACTCCCTAACATCTGAGGACAAGCTGAAATGCAAGAGGGTTTATTTTCTGCCAAATTACTTTACTGTTTCACACAACACAGGGTACTGGGAGAATTGGTTCCAATCACAGAATCACAGAATCATGGAATCAGTGAGATTGGAAAAGACCTCTGAGATCATCAGGTCCAGCTGTCTACCTAACATTAACATGATCACTAAACCATGTCCTGAAGTGCTATGTCTACATGGTTTTTTTGAACACCTCCAGGGATAGTGACTCCACCACCTTCCTGGCAGTCTGTTCCAGTGCCTCACCACTCTTTCAGTGTGGAAATTTTTCTTAATATCCAATCTAAACCTCCCGTGAAGCAACTGAAGCGCATTTCTTCTCATCCTATCACCTCCAAAGTGTCCACCTATTTCTACCTCTCATGCTACACATAGCACCTTATACTGACATTATACAGTAACATAAGGATTAGGTGCAGGTATGCAGGTTGTAAACAAAAATTTCAGAAACAGAATTTTTCCAACAGAACATAACAATGAGGCCACTTCAATCACCATTCTTTCAGAATAAAATTGGAAAATTATCAAAACTAGAAAAAAATTTGTTAAAAAAAGGACAGAAAAAAATTACTTCAGTCTAAAATGGGACCTGACAACATTTTTAAAAGATCAAGACTTGGCCTAATGTGATGTTTAAGAAGATTATGCT
>JAAGNO010002503.1:0-18104 GCA_033439905.1 Ceryle rudis
GAGGATGTCCCTGCTCTCAGCAGAGGGGTTGGACTAGATGACCTCTAGAGGTCCCTTCCAACCCAGACATTTCTATGCTTCTAAGCTGACCCAAAACTTGAGGCCTGTCTTCATGCTTACCTGTCTTCATTGCTTGTTTAGAATTACGTGCATTTCTCTGTGTGTGTGTGTATATCGTTCACTATGTAGGTTCATACATGTTTCTGCACTAAGTTTGACTTCCTAGGAATCAAAACTCTCAACTGGGTCTTTGTTTCTGTGGGTCAAAACAGATACCTGCCTGGTTCTTGATTTTATTTCTTTTCCTTATTTTTTTTTTTATCATTTATTTATTTATTTTACACACCATGCAGTTGCCTCTATGAAAATCCAAAGAAGCTAGAAATTTGATAAATAAAAAATAAGAATCTGTGTTACAGAAGATGTTCTGAAGTCAAATACGTTCATGAAGTCAGAAATAGTCTTTAGGAAGTTCATGTTTATAACTACTAATGTGACTCACCTGTTTTACCACAAAGAAAAATGCAAGTTATCTTGTGTAAATGTTTTACTCTAAATCACTTGTGCTACCTGAACAGAATCTGCTATAGCTTGTTAAGCCTTGCAAGATTAAAATATTTAAGTAGCTAATTTTTTTTTGTTTTCGCATTGTAGGTTTTGACTTTTGCCTATAAGCACGCATTGGTAAACAAAATGTATGGGAGAGGTCTCAAGTTTGCCACAAAACTTGCAGAAGAGAAGCCAACAAAGGACAACTTAAAAAACTGCATTCAGGTAAGGTGGATTTGGTAAAGTCACAGGCTGTGTTGATACTGAGTAAGCTTTTAAAAGTAAGGTCTAAGTCTTTTAATTTTTATACCTTTTACAAGGTAGAACTCAACTAAACATTTTGATTTTGTCCAGGCTTTTGTGCCTTGACCTCCATTTTTAATAGTGGTTTCTTCTTTCTTTATTCTAGAATAATTTGTGAGTAACTGTCATTTTTAGCAGATTTACTTTCTGGAACTTACTCTGGGACATAAAAAAAGTAGAGAAAACTTAGTCAAAGATACTCTGTATATTTAAAATCTCATTATTCAAGCTCAAGTAGAGGAAGTTCCACCTTAACATGAGGAAGAACTTCTTTACTGTAAGGGTTACAGAGCCCTGGAACAGACTCCCCAGAGAGGCTGTGGCGTCTCCTCCTTTGGAGACTTTCAAGACCTCTCTGGATGCATTTCTGAGTGATCTGCCCTGGTTCTCTCCTGCTCTGGCAGGACGGTTGGACTCAACAATCTTCGAAGTTCCCTTCCAACCCCTAACATTCTGTGTTTATGTTGCTGTTTAACCATTGTTATTTTTACTATTATTAATCACAGTTACTGCTAGTAGAATATAGGTGAAGTAATGGACATTACTGTAACTCCTAGGACAAACCTTTTGTGCATTGAATTGAAAGAGTGTAGATCATATAGAGTGCTTTTCCTTTTCACCTTTCAGAACCAAGTGATTTGATGTTCACCAGTTCTCCAATCTGTTATTTTTCTGATAAAGCATCTTGCTAAAAACATGTTAAAACAAAGACCACCCTAGGGCTTCTTATCTTTTTTTTTTCTTTTTCTAATATTTCCTTTTTTTTCCTTCAGCTAATGAAGTTGCTTGGATGGACTCATTGTGCAACTTTCACTGAAAACTGGCTTCCTGTCATGTATCCACCTGATTATTGTGTATTCTAGAAAACCTACAATTGTAAACTTAAAGTCATTTTATATGGGGCAGGATATTAAAAGATAAGTTTGACTTTTTATTGGAACGCATGTTTTCATTACTGAATGCTGATTATTAAATTCTGTGTATTTATCAGTAAAGACACCTGGGTACAGCTTAATACCTGTTAACCTAACTCCTGTCATCAGGGAGTTTCCTTATCGTGCATCCCATTGCTGGCAATGGATGTGCCAGAACTGCCAACACCAAGGATTTGGCATTAGGCTGGGAAGGTTTACTGCATGCATGTTACGTTCTTAACTGTTATTTTAACTGCAAACCTGTAAAAGCTCTGTATTTTTTACAGTAAACTGAATTTTAACATGGTTGATTTTAATTTCAATTGTATGAAGGCCTTAAAGCTACTTCATGAGTAGCTAAAATCTTATTTATTAGACTAAAGTAATGGGACATCTTTACCTGTATTGTTTGCAAGTTTACATTAATTTTTTATTTTAAAAGAAAAATTCAACCTCTCAAACTGTTACAATAGGTAACTTGGAATTGCTGATGCATAGGTGCTCTTGTAAATCTTCATTTTGGAGTGATTTCAGGCAAACTCAAAAATCCATGTGAAGTTGAGTATCAGGACAGGCTCTGATACATGTATAAAAGTGCCAGACAGTTAAATCTTGGTCAGGTATTGTAAAGCTATACATATATGTTTAATAATATTAAAAATGTAAACCATGGCAGAATAAATGTGCGAAGTTGAAGATCGAAGAACAACATGTGCACTCTGATGCTTTAAAAGATTATTTTATAATGAATAAAAAGAAATAATGAAGCTAAAAATTGTATTGGTTTCTGAAAGAATACATACAGGAAACTTGCTGAAAGAAAACACCTTACGAACAACAGAAGTTTGTTGCAGCCCAGAATATCAATGCTCTCAGTTAAAGCCTTTTTACTAACTATTGCTACTAACATTGTTCCTTCAGTGGAATGAAATTGGTCTGTTTGAACAGGTCATATGTATCAACCGGAGACAAATGGATAAATCCTTTGTCTTGCCAGTTCGTTCATAGCTTGTAATGCAAAACTCAAATACAACTGCAAACTTTACAACCATAAATGCACAGAAGGTGCACCGTAATGCTGTAAAACATTCCAGACTGTAAGGTGCTGCCACTAAATCAAAATTAGTAATAGTCTTCCCTTTAATTCTCTCTTACTGTGGCTTTAAGCAGCTTGACATTTGATTCGGGAAATTCTGCTAGAATGGTTGTGTTAAATATATCGCCAAGTTTTTCCAAAAATTCATAGTCTGTACTGAATCTGAATTTATTTGCCCATAGTAATACTGTTCCTGGCTTACAAAAATACACCATCGTTGCTAGCAGGGGTTCCAGAGCTGCGTGATGGTATACAACATCAGTTGCCAGTACGAAATCATAATGGTGAGTGGATACAGGAAAGTCTTCATTAAGGCCTTCTCCCCATACCAGTTTTCTCACTTCAGGTTTGTGCATATTCATGTTTTCTGTATTTCTTGAAATATTATACGAGAGGTTTTCAAGAACTTCAGGCAAATCTGTAGCTGTAACATAAGCTCCTAAAGAAAACATGAATTTGTTTCAATTCATAGATAGGTAGTTGAACATATATAGGTATAAAACTATCTACATAACTTCCTCAGCTTCACCAATAACTAGGGTAGTTACTTTATTAACAGAACAGTATTTTACAATAACTAAGGAAAAAAAAAAGCAAAGCAGTGACAAACAAAGTTTACTTCAACTGTTGCTTCATTGCCTTAAAGTGCCACTGGCAGATCTAGATCATGATTCACGAGAAATCCAAAGGGAAATGCAAATTTACTAACCTAAGATACAGGCCACAATGGAAACCAAGCCTGTTCCAGCGCCAATTTCCAAAACTTTTTTGTCTTTGAGGTTGAATTGTTCTTGATTTGTTTCCAGATATTGAGATAAAGCCAGTGCCTAAAACAGTTAACACATCCATAAGAGGGTAACAGGTAAGTTGCACGAAAATTCCTTAGATGTTTTTATACAGGGTTTGTTTGTTCTTTCAGTTTTGTTTATTTTTTTATACGATGAAAAACTCTGACAGCTGTAACATAAAAATGCAATATGGAAAGAATGATGATGTGTCCTGGTTTTTATATTAAAAACAAAATAAAATGGCTTATTTTTAGTTTTAGGTTTATGGGAATTGGATTTGCTACACACTTACATACACTGGGAGTCCTCTGCCAGCTCAAGGTGGTCAGTGTTTAGATATAGACCATACAGTCAGAACAGCAAACAAGGTTTAACCATATGGGAACAGTAATGTTCTGGTTTATTGTCATAAATGTTATGGTTTGTTATCACTGTCATAAAGTAGATTCACACTTCAGTAGATCCTTTTTTTTTGGAAAACCTTTTTTGTTTAATATTTTTTTATTGCAAATGAAGTATTAATTTGTTATTTACCAACTCAACACTTGACTGTTGATAATAGTATAGACTTTTTTTTAAAAAAAAAAAAAAAGAAAAAAAGAAAACCCAGCCAGAGACACAATAGCACTATATGGAAGTGCTGCTTCTCAGTAAAGATCTCTGTGAAGATCTTATCGCTAGAATATAAACCGGCTGTTCATAAACAGGACAAACCCATGCCAAAGAAACTAACGTCCCCCTTTTGCTTCTCTTCTTTAGAGCTGTGCTACTGTTACTGTTTAACTCTTGTGCTTTTGACAATGCAGCACTGGCTACCCGCTCTGGGATAGCTGATAGCTAATGAATCACCAGTCCAATCTGTGCAACCTCTTGATTTTCTTGGAAAGTTTTACCATCTGCATTCTGACACCTGATTCATGTGAGAACTGATGATCTTGATCTAACATTTCAAAATAAGATACTGTTTCACCCAGCCATATGCTTTTTTCTCTACTATTTTGAAGTTGTCTGCCTTTTTCTGTGATCTTTTTCAATAAATGTGGCTCTGAAAAATTCTGACATCGTGATTTTTTCATGTCTTGTATCAGTTGTCCCTCTCTTGCCCCAAATGCAGTTTTCTGAGTCCACGTAAAATTCTGGTTTTAAGAGCAGGAGAAGCAAAGACTTGAACAACTGTTTGCAAGTATGTTTTTTTCATACTGCAGTGGAACTGTTCCACCCTGTTCTTTAAAAGCATATTTAATTCTTTTAAACCTCCTTATTTAATCTCTCCAAATTTTCTCTTTTAGCCTCCTTTTTGTACTGCTGATTGTTTGTTTTCAGCAGTGATTGACTGGTAACATGGAGGAACCTGAGCACTTCTTTCTGAGTTCCCTTTCTTATTTTCTTTCAGTATTTGCATCTAACTTACAAATACTTAGGTACCAGAGTTGTGATGCGAACTGTCAGCTTAGCATAAGGCAGAGCTTTCTCCTGAAGTACTTCACAACTTTGTTCTGCATAGAGAAACCTCTGCTGTCAGAAAGGTCATCTAACAGAGCTTCCTTCATATTTGTGAGTCACTCTCATGGTTTACTTTTGTTGTGTCAGCTTCCTGGGTGCCGTATTGTGTACTTACCCCTGGCCATACCACAGCTCCGAAGTATTCTATGGACTCCTGAATGACGATCTGGTGGCCAGCGTAGGTGTAGTGCTCTTTATCAAAGTAGTGGGAAACTCTAGGAACCCAGTTCTGTAGTATTGTAAGAATTACTGGTGCATCTGTGAGGGAGAAGACAAAACTTGTATTTTGATATGCAAGTGTTTACATGCGACTTGTTCAGAGGCAAAAAGTATCTTGTGAAAATAGCACATAGGCACGGGGACTGGGAAAGCTGTCGAGCCTTTGGCTTTGAGTCTAACGGCTGTCCAGAAGTGGATGATGTGGCTGGCCAGGGAGTGAAAGGAGCAATGGTCGTTTCCTGCCATTCTGAGTGTTTATGTGGGCAGTGTGCGGACAGAAGAATCTAGTAATTCAAGTATCTAACTGCTAATAGCCCAAGACTTTCAGGACCAAGTTAGCTCGTATTTTGGGGCATGCCCCAGTTCATTCTATGCCAGATACACCGTGTAGGGGTCTGTGCTGTAGTTTTCATTTGCCAACAGATCTAGAACATTAAGCTTTTTCTTGGATTTAGGGTTTACCTCTTGCATGGAAGAAAACCTGCCTCTCTTTAGTGGCTGTTTTTTAAACCATTCTTCGACAAAAGGAGGGTTATAAGATACTCTAAGTTTATGTTGGCGTGTGCAGTGCTGCTCAGTAAGTCCTACAGTTCCACTAGCATCTCATCATAGCAAGCAGGCTTATGAGATTTTTTTTTTTTTTTTTCCAGGAGACCTCTGCTGACCTGCTCCATCTGATCTCACTGAAAGCAAGGACATTGTTCTGGCTGACAGTACTGGTGTTGGAAGCTGCTTAGCAGGCTAGGCGTAGATGATACAAAATTAACTGCAAATAAAAATGTTGCTCTGGCTTGTAGGGATTTTAATTGATGCCTGCCTGGAATCCTTGGTAGGTGTTTGAGCAGTTTAGCCTGTTGAAACTCATAACACCACAGCTTCAACAGTGCCAGCCCAATTAATGCACATTATAATCCTATCTCTGGCTTTGAGAAGTAATTCTTAGATGGCTAAATAAAATCCAGAGGAAATTTTAAACATATATCTTAATTACAGAGATAGTATATTTTTTTTTTGTAGATTTGGTCTGTTAACAAATACAAACATAAAGTGAAAATGGTGGGAAGGATCAAAAGTGACATGGTGGAATCTACTCTTTGAAGACTGGAAAAAATGCAAGTACGAGATGCTAGCGTGCTGTTGTAATTGCAGTGCTTAAATTGGATTAAACCTGAGTCGGCTCCTGGGGCTGCTGCTGTGTGCTTGGAGCTGCAAGTGCAGTTTTCAGATTCATACTGCTCTTCACGGGTTTCTTCTTCCTCAGACTGGCAGTCCATTAGTCTTTGAATTTTGTTTGGGGTCAGTGGCTGCTGTGCAGAGATCATGGCAAAAGGGCTGGAATGAAAGGGAAAAGATGATGTAAAGGCTTGCGAGCTTTCTCTTTGTATGAGCTATGACTGGAAGAAGACAGTGAGTAGTTTGGGTGGGTTTTGGTTTTGGGGGGTTTCAATGATGAAAGCCATGATAAGAGGTGAAATCCCCACTCCACTGTAAATGGCTGCAGCCACTCTCTGGTAACGCAGTGATACTATCAGAGTTTTATTATCAAGTATGCAAAATCTTAGTGTTATGTAACTGAACTGATGCCACTAGCGAGTCTGAAAAGTGAGCTACTTGCATGGTACTTCTGTTAGCTGAAGCAACAGCTGAGAACGATGAACTGCCTTTTAATGCCTGTGACTTCTCATCTGTGTTATTTACTGTTTCCTAAAGATCTTGAGACTTGGCATTCCTGTGGTAAAGCCACTTAGCTCGCTGCAGCCAGTGCCCTTCATTTTTGTCTCCTTGGCTACAGCTGCCTTCTCTTCTCTCCCTTTTCCTGCAGAACAGCTCATTGAATATACCCTGAAATACAGTGAACTGCAGAGTATGCATGTGGTGGTCAGGAAATAATCACAGTGAGAAGCTGAATCATAACACACACCAAGTTCCCAAAAAAGTCTATGAAGGACTGTGCCTCTTCAGCATACAGAGCAGCTCCCAGCTGGAGAATGAACTGCTCGATACCAGCTAACAAGCCATAAAAGCAGTAGGTAGGACTGGATCTCAATTTGCCTGGGGAGAAATATGCCAGTGAAACTTTTTTGCTGAACTAGAGTTTTCTTCAGTGCTAACACCATGTGTGTCCATGTAGAGATTTATATACACACACATCAATATATATGTATAAAGAGAATCAAAATGGTTCATAACTTGCCCTGGCCAGAGGCAGTACTAAGTTCACCCTTCTCACGTATCACGATCGCTGGAGTGTGCTACCCTGTTATCCATGATTGCCCTTAGTGCGCTTATTTGCTCTCCCCCGCCGCAGGTACTGCCGTGTCCCTTCGTGCTGCGGGAGGCTGTTCTACGCGTGCTGGCCAGGAGGGGGAGAGGCCAGGAGGTTGAGCAATGCCTGCGGGCAGCTCTTTAAGGAGCAGAGTGACTGCTGACTTGCCTGGGTGGTTTGTTTGCACATCTGATATTGACACCATTGCAGTTTTACTGATACCTGATATATTTCTTCTTGCTGCTCTGTTTATTCACAGGGACAGGATTTGTGTTTTAACTCCATGGCATTGCAACATGGCAGGGATTTTGTGCTGGTTTAGAAAAGAGAGTGCTTTGAAGTAAATAGATTTCTGCAGATTTTTGGTTTCTTTTGGTTTTCCTCCTAGGGCCTCCATCTAGGTAGTAAGAAGTTCTGTCCATCCACTGTTGTGTGTAGGTGGGGATGTGACGATGGTAGGTAAGAGGCTGAAGTTAATGCTGCGGTTACTGCGTTTCCGGAGACAGGAGCGAACGCGTCCATGTGTGTATTTCACGCATGGAAGTGTTCCTCTTTGCAGCAGCAATAGCTGCTCCTGGAATCAGAATAATACTTCAATTTTCATCAGTGCCTCTTGTTCATGCCTTGGGCTAGGACAAAACCTGGTCATGTTTTAGGAAATCTTTGGAAAATATCTTAAGACTTGTGTTACTGGGAAGGTCCATAATGAAAAGAGAAGAATGATTCAGAACTGGTGATGGCTACAGCCAGAAGACATTTGCTTTAAGACCCATTCTTCTGAACATTTCATTTTTAAACATGCAAAGCACTACATTGTCAAATTTTGATGTTTTCAGTAGTGGTTTTTTTCTTTGGAGTTTTTTTTAGTAAGTCTCTCATAGCATGAAATTTAAATGAAAAGCCAATCCTGAAATTTCAAAGTAGGAAGAAACTTTGCCTTGTCCAGTATTCTTTTATGTAAAAAAAAAAAAAAAGGGGGGCTTGTTTGATGAGTAAACTGTCAGTCTGGGTATCAAGCAATCCTTGTAGCCTCTTCCATGCTTAGATAAGTTTTTACTGCAACAGGTCAAAATTCCCATCGGCTATGGGTAGCAGTGAGTACTAGAAAATAGCTTGGAAACATGCTTAGTAAATACAGATATATATACACGTATATGTTGATCCACTGGGAAGTACTTGCAGTAAATACAATTGCATCTCTGATGATGATACCTATACTCTCTTATCACTCGTTCAGTACAGACTGAATTCTGAGTTCAGTTAGATGTGTTAATCTACCTTTTCAAATTAAAAATTGTTATGCTTTCTCCTGTTTTGTCCTTTGATCTCCTCTAAAATAGGAGTCTGCTTAAATATTTATAATTATACTTTGCTGGTTTTATCAAATCCCTCCTTAAAATTATCAGGAGGTCTAAAAAAATGCCTAGTGGTTACACTGGTGTTGTGGTGAGGCTGGTGTGGCTCTTAAGTCCATCAGTGGCCTAAGATCTTAGATGTTAAATTAGGAGAGATAAAGATTATGCGCTATGCATTTGCATGTCACCTATCACACTGGGCTCTGGTTATGCGTTTGGTTTCTAGATGCTGTAATATCAATATCTGTTCATAGGTGTAGCATTTGCTAAACAAAAAGGGGTTTATAGATTAACATATATTTATATGTATATCTTACTGCCGTAACTATTAGGGTGTATTTCATAAAGTGGAGTTAAAAGTAAGGCTTTTTTAACTGCAAACTACAGGACAGATTTTGTCTTATAATTTAAAGAATTCAAGTATATTAGCATCTTGGCTTTAACGATGCAGAGCTTTATCATTTTAAAGGAGAAATTGTACCTGAAGACTACAAACACGAGTAAGTACTGAGTAAGCTATTTGCCAGTAGTGATGTTTGCATTGTTACATACCCTATGCGTAACATGCTCAAGTTGCTACTGTGCTTCTAGACTGGTAAAAAGTGACATTTCCTACTATAGTGATATTTTTCTGATCCATATTTTACTGAGAAATTATATATGTCTAAAAGAAATTTGTTAATATTTCAACCAAAATCTGTTCCCTTGGAAAACGTTGGCTCTTTGTGAATGTTAGCAGCTGATTTGTAACCAAAATGCTCCCGATAGGAAATAATAATCTAAAATAATCTAAATTCTGTGCTTTCCAAAGTTTTTAAAAAAATATTGACTTCATTAATAGCATTAAACTGTTGTGGACAAAACAACTTACAAAACCACATTTGATTTCTTCAGAACCTAAGGAAAAAAGAATAATTCACAAATTTATATCTATTTGACAGCGCCGCATAAAATTAACAAGGTAATTAAACACCAAAGGGCAAATTGTAGGGTGATGATAAACCTTAAGGTAACAGTTTAGCTCCCTATAAGAATAAACTTTGCACCTCTTAAACTTCCAAAATCCGTTGCTTGGAAAATGCTTTTCAGATCTAACTACACGGCCCCCCTCCCCCCAAAAAAAAAGTCAGTTAGTGAGCAGTACTGTGGCACTGGGTCTTCAGCTGTAAACGTGACTCTGCTGAAATGTTTCTCTCACCTCTGTACAAATTTGCACGGCATAATCTGGTTTAGGGCGAATTATTTGTGCAAAAGCCAATTCCATTTGTGTACCCGGGAAGCGCAGTTGCAGCGTGTTCTGTGTGAGATAGGGCTCAGCCATACACTCAAACCATACACAGACATCCGTGTTTCTTAGAGCTCGTGCAACGTTCTCATGTTATCATGCACTAAATAAAAAAAAAAAAAAAATAGAATTAAAAGATGAATTTAAACACTAGGAAATAAAGGTGATGTCAGTGCTAGGGACATCAGTAAACCTGTATATTTAAGTCCACAAGGTAAGTGCATCCAAATACTGAAAGCCAGCAACGATAGTCACTCCTGATGAAACAGTAGAGGTTAGGTTGGCTGAGTCTCACTGAGTAACAGAGCTGACTCAAAACATAAGAATTCAGACAGACCTATTTGCTTTGTTAGTTAGCAGGGAACACAAAGACATGTCGGACAAGGTTAGCTGGACAGCTGTGTGGGTACCTGCGGTGGCAGAGGGCGCTGGCAGTTTCCTGCGGGTGGATGTGTGCTCCTAAGGTTTTTATACAGGCTTGCACCTGAAAGGAATAACTCTCTGCTCTGACTGGTTGGATCATAGGCTATTTAGAGTAACATTACAAGGCAGCGCTCAAAGAACTTACTATGTTACCCTAAACTCTTCCACATTTGCAGTACAAAATTGAAACAGTTAGGCTTCTTGAAGTCCCAAGCATACCAACCTTCAAAAATAAAATCTCATCTTCCTCCAACCTCTTGTTCTGTTTTTGCAGATTGTGTTGCCTGTGTAAGTTCCCTTACAGTCTGCAGCGCTGACCCAAACGAGCAACTTGCCGTGGGCAAACTAGCGCATGAATAATGTGTGTGGCCACTTGGCAGTAGCCCAAACACAGAGAAAAGTTCACAAAGCTCCTGCTGCCAGGAAAAGGTCAAGTCTTCTTGTCCTGCTGAGCATCTGTCTGGGGAAACTCTGGATACCCTCCCCTGCCCTGAGTCACAGACAGTATGAGGAACTGACAGTCCTGAGGAAATAACAGCTTTCCTATCATCTGTAAGTGCAGGCTGTAACCATAGGAAATGTTGTATCTACTGAATGCAGAGTGCAAACACGGAAATCACACTCTCATCAGAAAATACTGCAGTTGCTTGTTTGAAAACAGATGGATACTATGGATGCTGGAGATAAATTCTTCACACATTTCAAGAATTTGAGTGGTTTCTATGCGTTTACCAGTTGACTGCCCTTCTGCCTCCCCTTCTGGGATTCTGTAGAAATAAATGCAACTAGAGGGTAGAAAAATTTAAAAGGAACTTTGAAAGTCGTAAAGCCAGATGATAACCCTCAGCTAATTAATGAACAACTGAAGGTTGTCAGTGGAAATAAGAGGATGGGGGAAAGTGTAGATTTTTAACTCAATGTGTAGGTATTTGCAGCTTTTGAATTCAGGTAATGCTCTCTGGAAGAGTGGCAAAGGAAAAGATGAGCCTTTTTAGTCCCTGCGACTGTGTATTTCACACATCACTGCAGTGTGTCTCTAATAGTCACACCAAGTATAGGAAACACTTGGCTGCTCGTTCAAATGCTCACCAGTTTCTTGTCTGAAATTTGATAGTTAAAAGGCTTTATATATACACACACTTGGGACCTAGGATTGTGATTTTAACTGCATTAAGCTAATGTCATAAACATCATGTTTCACAGACCCACCTGACTTTACTGCAAACGAGCAGTCCTGAGCTAGGTCAGTAGCTGCTCTTAAAAAGAAAAAAGGCAGATACTACTGCTGTTGGAACAACTGCCATGCAATTTTTAAAGACGGGATCTTTTTAGAAGGCATGTTCCCGCTGTCGTATTTATTGTATTTGTCACTGGGAGTGAATATAGCTCAGACTGGAGCTGCTGTTAAAGTTCTGTCATCGGCTTTGGCAATGGGATTGATGCTGAACGTAAATAGTTTAGTTTTTAAATCAAATTGGAGGAAGTCTATTGTGCCTCTTGTGTAAGCAGCTAAAAAGGATGGCAGTTGTAGGGACAGCGTTACCATTTATTTACAAGTCACATAGGTAGGGCTTTGTTCCTTGTTTAGCAGTGATACAGGGATCAACACTGACACTCAGATGTAGCTGTTGTTGACGTATGTTTACTGTATAATTTCTATAAAAGCTTCTGGTGCTACAGTGTATCTCCAAGCATTTGCTGTTTTAACACTGAAAATCGGTGTTGTCTAGAGGTGTAGCCCCATTGAACTAAAATTTCTCCAGACTTCCATGAATAGCCAGGCAGAGGGGAGTGCAGCACCACAGTTCTATGTGTAAAAAGTGATTTTTAATCAACTCAACATCCAGTTGCACAACATACTGAATTATTTGGTTGGCTTTTACTCTCTCTGTAAACAGTCCTGGGGAATTTGTGCAAGATACAGTAGCAGGCTGCCAAATGTGATGGTGTAGATCAAACTTCAGACGTTTCTAGAAAGTATTTGTTTTTCATATGGCTTGGGGTTTTAAGTCTGGTTATATGAAACCTAATTGGTGATGTGAGTCTTTCCACCTTAGTGCCATCAAACTACCAGGAAAGCTTGGAAGATTATTACTCTTATCTGTCTGTCCCTTTTCATCCTTTTCAGTGTCTAGGTGGCGTAGAACTATATTCCTATTATCAGGTTATAGAATAGAGTGATTTAAAATAGATTTAAAAGTTCCTCTGCTGTTAGTAGTAGCAATGTCAAATAATGTAAAATTGTTAAAATATTAATTAAACAATTTTGAGAAATAGGTAGGAAAATGCTAAAATCTTCTCTGAATCCATCAGGAGCAAGAAGCCTGCCAAACTTGTGCCAAAAGGAGGCAGAGTTAAACCAGCAAAGTTAAAAGATGTTCTTATCAATTAAGTTAATAGTCACCAATCACCAGGACCAGACTGTAATTACCCATAACTCTGCAGTGAAATTACCAGCTGACTAATAGTTATCTGACAAATAATACGGCATAGTGTGGAAAAAGGTTCTGTATGTTCTTCGAAAGCATTTACAAACATAGTTCAGGGTCCTCCAGTTAGTACATCATACATGGATTTCCACAAGCTTTGGATAAGGTCACCCACTAACGATCCTTACAGACATTAAGGTTTGCTAGGATAAAAAGAAGTTATCTTTTGTTGTAATAATTTGTTAACAGCAAGGACACAAATGGTCAGGTCTGCAGTGTCCTATGGGGAGCTGTGCTGCTGTGTTCCTAAAAGCTAACAGGAAGTAAGGAAATTAATGTGATGACAATAATGTAGAATTATTCAAGATAGTGAAAACAAAAATAAGCCCGAGAGTTCCAAAAGGATCTCTGACATGTTATGAGAGGTGATAGTATGATAAATGAAATGCAGTGCTGACAAGTATAACATAATACACAGGGGCAGCCTCTAACTCGGTACCACCTAGGAAAGAGATCGCGATGGCACCAGAGACAGCTGTATAAAAATACCTTTGCAAACCACGTCAGTAATCAAAAACATAAAGGGACAGTTGTGTTTTTATAAGGAGAACGACAAAGAAAGAAAACACGTGACAAAGGAACATTATTTTTCCCCTCTAGGAAGTCACAAGTTTGTCTAGTGTTCAATGTGAGACAATCTGGGACCCAACACTCAGGGTCTCTGAGCTCCTGCAGGATTTGATGGAGGTCCTGGGTGGCCTAACAAAGCATGGCTGACTCCTAGTTCTAGAGCAGATCCTCCTCATCCTTATTGCTGGAGGCACCTGCTGGACTTTTCTGGATGTGGAAAGCATGTTTGCATTCTCCAAATTGCAGGGGCTTCTTAACTGCTGTCAGCAGCCAGCTAAATGTCTACAGCAGGGTGTTGACAGGGTCTGTGCTGTTTGCTGAAGTACAAACAACTGCAAGGTGAAATTTGTTCCAGGTTAGCATCTTCAGTGTTTGGCAGGGGGTTTTCCTGTTCCTTATGGCTGTGGGATGAATCCCCAGCTTCAAGTCACTGATACCCAAAGGCAGTAATACTGGTGACCTTCCTGATCAGCGGCAGCCAAAGGTGTAGAGCAACAAAGAATGTAAGCCTTGAAGCAAACCCACTGTTTTCATTATTTTTAAATCGAGATCCTTTCTCCTTGCTACAGGCCTTTGCTTGCCTAGCTGAGGTGACTCGGGGACAGTTGCTCAACCCCTTCCCTGGCCAGCCTGTTTCAATGCTTGACAAAAGCATTCTTCTATTTTTTTTCTCTTTAATTGACTTAATGTTGCATGTGAAGTTAATTAGGCTTAACCTTGTTTGTACATACCATGAAAGGACACACATTTCAAAGAAGGGAGCAAAGCAGAGTTTTGCCAGATAAGGAATTAAAATTGCACTACCGCATGGGGGACGTTCGTGCTCGGGAGCATGGAAGAATGGAGAAATGCTCTGCGATTTTATTCTGCGAAGAGGGACGCCAGGGCACAAACCCACCTTGCCAGTAGCTCCTGACTGCCATTACCTGTGTGTTGTGTATTTAATGCCTGTGCTCTCCTTCTCTGGCAGTGCAAGCGCTGCAGCTCAGCGACAGAGCTGTTGGGGAAACCAGTGCTGCATCACTCGGGATCACTGCAAGAACCAAGGTGGTGAGGGATAGAACTATAATTTGAGTGTCTGATTCTGTCATGTAACCATCCTCTGTGACTTGGACTGCTTTGGATTAGGCTGAAGAGCCTTGTTTATGTGCGAATAGATGTGTTCTGAACTTCCTGCATCCATCTGTGCGCCCTGTTGAGCAAGCCCTTTTCCTGCCCTGAGGGAAAAGCGAGGAGACAGGCAAGTCAAATTTTGGCATTGTGTGGCCAAAGTAGGACCTCTCTTTGCTGTAAGTGAAGAGTCCTGGGGTCTTATTTTAACATGTGCTCTGTCGTAACAGAAGTAACACAGTTGGATTTCTTTTTTAAGAGGTTTTTGTCTAGCTTCTGTATGTCTCCCTATCCTGGCAGAGACCTGTTATGTAAATGGGCACGGGTCACTTAGATACCATACACTTGCACGAGGAAATTGGTTAGAGAGGTGCAACTGCAAAGGGAATGCAGTGAACAGGGAGGCACACCATCTGGAACAGCTGGAGGTGGAAGGTCATTTGCATGAAGTCGCTGGTGAACCAAACCCGTTGCCCTCCTAATCACTGTACTGACAGCAGAGACAATACAATGCACCCAGGGATTTTTTTTTTTCAGCTGATCAACTCTTGCTTTATTACAAAGCCATACACTTTGCTCCCCTCAGCAAGGAGTTATGGGGGGTGTCTCCAAGCCTTCTACAGCTATTTTTTCAAAGTCTGAAGCTATTTGCCTTGCAGGGATTGTTTTAGTTTGAATTCCTCATAAATCTTAGTCGTTCTTTTTGTATTTGGACAGCACTGTTTTTAGTAAGGACAAGTTTTTTCCTCAGCACCACCCCTTTCTCATCTGCTTATTCACCCCACCTGGCTGCAGATCCACTGGTCCCCGGGGAGAGAAGTCATTAAAGCTGAACTTAGATCTGAACTCTCAAAGCTTAGGAAGAATTTTACCTCTTTGCTGAGGAGCCTTCTGCCCTGCCACAGGGTGTTGTCTTACCTCTTGTGGTCCCTCTGCCATTTCTCAGCCAGTTCTTCAGAGAAGGACTCAGTGCCATCTGCTATTTTTTTCCTTAGGGTAAGGAAAAAGATCTTGACCTAATTCTGTGGGGCTTTTTATAGAGCAAAGAATGTGATGGTCTTAATTTACTGAACTGGAAGTTTTACAGCGGGACGGCCTTTACTTGATCTGTTTGGGGCTGGTTACTATACAGACAAATGAGGGCCCAACTTTAAGCTGGCTGTGCTAAGGATGAACACACCACTCTCGGTGCTACAGGCTTTGGTTGGCGACAGTTACCACCATATACAGGTAAAGCTGGCAGGACTTTTTTAAAAGGTTTGGTTTGGAGGTTTTATGGGACACTTAGTTATCCCCTGTTGTAATAGTATTTACCTAGAGTTAACTTCTACAAGTTCTTGCTCAGGCAAAGCTGCTAAAGCCGAGGAGTTTTGTCATGGTGAGGTATGATAAAATGGCTAAATAACAAGAAGGCAAGATCTGATTAATGGTATCCCTAAGGAAAAGTCTCATAGCTTCTCTTCCACTTGTGAAAAATACGGTGTTTCTCTAGAAGGAAGATAAAAATAGATTTAAAGTCATATCAAATGGATGACTGATTAGCTCAAGCAATATTATAATTAAGCAATTAGTTTTGCCACAGGAATTAAGTATTTCAAAATTAAGTCTTTGCAGGCTATTATTAGAATTCACTTGACCTTATTATAAAATGTCAGGTGGAAGAGTCTCTGTTGGCTTGGCAGCCACCTTAGAATCACAGAATCATTTAGGTTGGGAAAGACCCTTAAGATCATCGAGTCCAACCATTAACCCAGCACTGCCAAGTCCACCTTACTAAACCACGTGGTTTTTAATAAACCTGGTCTTACATGGGCTTAAATACAAAGCGCAATACAAAGCCTGCAAATCAAAAACCTAATGCAAGTCAAAGCAGCACTGTGCCTGAATTAGTCCTCAGGTTTTGATGATGACACTACTGAAAACATAGTTAAGATGTCAGATGGTGACCATAAGGTAAATCTCTTATGTTGTTGGAGTCAGCGTGACTTTTGTCTTGGACTGTGAGATATAAAATATTTCAGCATTTCCTCGGGTTTAACTGTAGGAGGGCTCTTGTTTATTTGGTATTGTGCTTTTCTGGGTTTTTTTTTCCCTTTTTTTTTATCATTTATAGAATGACTTTGGGTGCAAAAGGGGCAGTTTGAAGCCTTTAGTTTCGCTTGGATTTAATCTACATCTGCATGCTGTATTATGCAATATGTTTGAAAGCTCAGCAGGGTTGTCTAAGCACGAACTGCAGATTTTAATCCTAAATCGTCAGGATTATGTATTTTTTAAAAAACCTATTGAGCTCCTACATCTGTCATCACATCTGTGTAGTTACAGAGCTATAAACGGGCTGTGAGTTCAGTACTGACGTACCTGCTGTATGTGTCTTGCTGCACACCCGCTTCACAGGCAAACCTGTGCTGGCTGGCTCTAAGTAGGACTAGGGTGCTGACTTGGCTCTATAAAAGTCTAAAAGGATTGCAACCTGGATGTTTAACAAACAGCCACCTTCCAGTCAGAAGTCATCCTGAAGCCCTTCCGAGCTCCCTGAAGAGGGAGCCGCTGGAAATGTACCCCTCGTGATTTCTTTAGGACATCAAAAATAGTTCCTGGTTTTGGTCCACAGAAGCACAGATTGGGCCTTGCTGACCACTTTGGGGGGCTATAAAGCAAAGTTAGACTGTTTGAAGGGAGTGTGTTAGCTTTTGTCCCTCTTTTGTCAGAGGGACACTTGAATCTTGGCACGTTTCCTCAGCACCTACTGTACCCGTGTGTTTGGTGGAGGTGAGAGGCAAGAAGTCCCAGGAGCTCAGCTCCAGGGAGGTGGTTGGTCTTGGCAAACCTTTTGTTGTCCTGCTGCCTCTGCAGTCATGCAGCCTGTGTGTAATATGTTAGGAATGGCCCATGGAAAGCAGAATTACGTTATCTGGAAAGTACTAGTGATACTTAAAGCTAGGAAAGATTTGCCTGGCAGCTTTTGTAAGGCTATTTAGAAAAGATATTTTGGGTTAACTATTATGGCAAGGTTGAAATTATTCCCTGCCAGCAGCACCAAAAAGAAGAGGGGTTGCTTCTTGTGTCTTAAGCCAGTGGTGGGTTGGCCCGCTCCCCTCGGAGGATGCTGTCCCAGGTGGAGAGCCAGGGGCTCAGTATTTGAGCCTGCTTGGGGAAAAAAAAAAAAAAAAAAAAAAAAAGACAGGTCCTTTAAAAGCTGTTTAGGGACCATGAATCGCAGATTTTCGCCCA
>JAAGNO010002503.1:18114-30042 GCA_033439905.1 Ceryle rudis
CAAAAAGAGGAGGGGTTGCTGTTGGGTTTTTAGGCCGGTGGTGGGGTGGCCCCCCCCCCCGGGGGGAGGCTGGCCCGGGGTGAAGACCAGGGGCTCAGTATTTGGGCCTGCTTGGGGGAAAAAAAAAAAAAAAAAAAAAAAGTTCTTTTAAAAGCTGTTTAGGGACCATGACTGCAGCATTTCAGCACAGACAGAAGCTCAGAGGAGGGGTGGCCATGCTGTGTAGGGAATTATCACAAAGTGAAATGTTTGCCACGAGTAACAGTATCCTGCCACAGAGCACAGGCTAATCCAGCACTGCAGCAGTAGCAATCCCAGGCAATTACATCTGGTGTTGCAAACCCCATTTTCTGCCACTTACTCATCCTCTCCTGTGTCCCAGAACTCTAACCTGCCTGTCTGCAAGCCTGTCGTCGCTGGCAGGCACGCTGCCATTCTGCCTCCACATGCTTGGGTGGTGGAGAGTGATGCTCATGCCTGTGTGAATGGAGGTGACCTGCTCTTAGTGTCACTGCTCCGAGTGACACCTTCCTGGGAGGATGAATCTCCACAAGAATACCGTGCCATTGTATTGATGCCTTTATGTTATTTCTCTTTCTGTCAAATACTGAAATGTGTTGCTAAGACTGCAAGGAGCTGTCTTCAGCTGTTTCACCTGGACACAGTTATTGTGGATGCTCTACAGTAAACACTTTCTTATCCAGTTATCCACACACAAGTTGTGAAATTCAATTAGAAGGATAATAATCTTCTTTTAGTTTTAATTATCACCTGTTCTGCAATGCATCTCTTCTAAAGAATGTGGTTAGTGGCAGTGCCACGTGAGCCGAGCCATTTTTCCCCGCAACAGCTAACGGCTACAGAGACTTTAAATAAACAAGAACTGAACTTTGCAGTATTAGACTTATTTATAATAACACATCTTCTTTGGCCCAGATCCTTGATCTAAAATTTCAATGACTCCAGACAGTCATCTTGGTTCACTTGGCAGTAGCGTGATCTTCAGCAAAGTCCGTCTAAAACATGACATAGCCAAAAGGAAAAGGCAGGAGCAGAGACAAGAGACACTGGCTACTATGAACAAGATTTGTTGTAATTGATACGTTTCAGCTTTTTGCTAAATGGGTAATTGTAACTTGCATAACTGTGTGGTGACACTGACTTTTAAATACATTAATTATTTCCTTAATATAAATCAGAGGAGACACGTCCAGTGTCTTTGTGAGTTACAGCAGCTGTGCCCTCTTTGCAGTCTTGTATTGTTTCTGGGCTGAGATGTTTGTAGACAGGTGCCTGGGGCATTGCTGGTTTATCACTTGGATTTCAGTATGGTCAGTGCTGGACCATGCATGTCCCCATCAGTAAAGCTCCTCCTCTCCTGGAAGCTGAGGCTTCCTCCTGCATCTATGGGGTTTGGGAGGCAGTGAGCAACCTGGCCTGCCTGCCTGTTGCTGATTGATGTAAATCTTGGGCCAGCTCTTGGTCCTCCTGCCATGCGCTCACAGAGATATCTATAGCAGAGGTATGTATGGCAAAGGCATCTGGGACATTTTTTTTTGGTCCTTGCTGACCAGATCCTGCAATGTCACGCAGGTGCTGGGGAGGATGTGAGAGCACGGTGACATTCACACCTCGCTAATTCTGTGCGAGGTTCACGGTCGGCAACACTAGTGACTGCTTTCCCCCCACCTCCTCAGCAGGGCCTTTTTTTAAGCATTTGTTGGTAGCTCAGAGACAGGAGGCACTGGACGCTCTTCAGGGACTACCATGATTTGCTTCAAGACAATACATGGTGCTCTCATCTCCTAAATCTATATCTAAGCACCACCAGCAAAGAAATTCAGTACCTGAATGCTGTAGCAGACTCATTCTGCTGGAAGCTGCAGGTTGTACAAAATCAGCATGGAGCGAATCAGCGTTGCCAGCATCTCTGCAGCCAGCAGAGATGACAATAGCCTTGGAACAACAGCAATGCAGACTTTTGCTCTCCCCAGAGACATCAGAGTGGCCCTGGCCATACTGACAGCATCCCCCAAGCCATCTTTCAAGACACTATGGGCAGGATGCAGTGGCCTAAGTACAGATGCCCAAAGCCCTTTGAGACACTTTTGGACATAGAGAGTAATTGCGTGGGGCTGACAAAGAAGAGACAGCAATGCTTGGAGGCCCTCACCCTCCTGCAGCAGCAGCTGGAGTCCAGGTGAGGTACCTAAGCTTGTACTAGAAACCCATATTTAGGCCACTTAATCCTGTTGGGGGAGAAGATTAAATTTGAAGTGAGAACACCTAACTTCAGGTATCATTGTTGGAGTTCAGTTCAATCCACGAACATACATTCTGTATAATCGATGAATCTAGAAATAAATTCTCTAAAACTAGGACTGAATTGCCTAAAAGCAGGTGTCTAAGGCTATGTTAGGTGGTGTGGAGTATCCCAGTAGACATTGCACTACACCAAAAAGAATGTGGGCTTCCTCTCCTTTGCATCATGTCTCATCTGCCCTCAAATATCAAATGGCAACATTAAGTGATCTGAACACCATCTGTGCTCATAGGGCTTCCAAATCATTCTCCAGGTTCCCTTGACTGCATCAGCCAGACCTCTGCTGATTATAGTAAGAGACAAAATAGTAAATTTTAAGAGACGAGATAAGCCAGATTCCCCAAAATAAAGCTATCTCACTGACAGGATTTGGGACACTGAGAACCCCTTTTTATCAGCAGTTAGATGGTTTGTGGATATAACTATCCCTGTGCTACCCTTCTCTTACTGCCCAAAATGGCAGCTTACGAGCTGGTGATTTACTGAGTGATTTTTATACTGTCCCTCCTGTTGTAACTGTCGCCCGGTATGAAGAGGCTCAAGCATCCCTTACTACCTAGAGAAGGGTGCCATAGCACATGTTCAACCAGGCAGTCAGCAGCACAGTCTGACGTGAGGCAAGGAGTAGACTTAAACTTAGGTCTTTCCCTTGCAAGGTGAAACAGTTGGGAAAGCATCTCTTGGCAAATCCACCAGGTCTTGTGCCTGGACAAAAGTATTTGGATTTGACTAACTGTAACCATGGCCAGCAGCCGACAAGATGGAGGTTTTAGCATGGAAACAGTGCTACGGGGTAGATTTTGACAGAGCCAAGCAGCAACCTAGGGTAGGATTCACAGGATATACATCTTGGACTTAGCTGCCCAAGTGGGGCTTATGATTGCCAGTTGTGATTTAGACTTTTTCTGTCTGTGTCAACCCTAGAGGGAAATAATGGGTAAAATGGGATGGAAAGCGTGTCCTTTCAAACAGTAAGTTGAAAAGGATTCTCTTCCCAACAGAAAAACATTCTCTTCTTAGGGAAGACATCGAGGTAAAATTAGAAAGGTTTAACAGCTACAGAATAATTTGCATAGTTAATAAGATTGGTTTTAATTTTGACTGCTAACTATTAGCTGTACTTGCCATCCATGTAATAGTCTAACCATCCATAAAAGTCTCAGAAAATTGGGTTGCAATTGCTTGTAGAAGGTCATTCTTCCAGCCCAAGCCAGGAGGAACTATACCTAAACCATTCCTGACAGATGTTTGTTTGCTCTTCAAGACCATCAAAGAGATGCAGTCTCCATTTTACAGAGGTCTGTGATGAGCAGCGAAGTGCAGAGGCAGGGCCTGGGTGCGAGGGTGAGAGCAGGTTTGCAGTTTATTTCTGTACAGCCTCTGGTTGAAGCTCCAAGTCAGAAGATAACTCAGCTGTAGCACATTCATTAAGGACAATCCAAATCCCATTAAATCTAATAAAATTAAATTGTAAAATATATGCAAGCGCTTTGCCGAATGACAACTGCAAATGTGTTTGAGCATGAGTTGGGTTTACTTGCCAGTTTACCATCTCACTTGGTGCCTTGCTAGACTGAGAATTCCGAGCCAAGAAGTTGCTCCAATTCCTTATGAGCCAGCAAGTTTCACAGGGAAGTGTAAGTGTTGAGCATCCTGTGAGTTAAACTGCACTTCTTAGCAAGATTACAGAGAAAATGCTCATTTGAAGAGAATTAATCACATAGGTAGACAGATACACTCACTACTCTACTCCCACCCCCACTAAGTTTCAAACCCATTTCCAAACATAAAACTTGAAATGTCACCCACTGGTGCAGACATCTATGCTGACAGGGGACCACACGAAAGGAAACTTTGCTTTGGTATGTTTTTTTTTCCAAACTACATCATCCTGAAGACCGGACAAGAATGTATTCCCTCCTGAAACCTGGAATGAGATCCTGCAAACGAAGCTATATCCAGCAAAGTTTTATAGACTCGGAATTATCTCCAGCATCTGTGCAGGAGAAACATGAGAAAGGACATTCTCTCTGTGGCTTATGATGCTGCTAATGAGGGTAAGTTTGCCTCCACTCCCTCTTCTCAACTCCCCCATGCACACTCAAGCTATTCCATCATTTCAAGCGCTCCCCTTCACCATGGAGCTGCTAAGTGCTCTTTTCTAAAGGCTACCACCTGACAGGTCTCGTGTGCTGCAGTACAGCTGTAAAAGCAAGAAGACTTGTCTAAGAGCGTTCCCTGTGGCATCTGCCACTCTTCTTCTGTAGAAAGCCCTATCACCAGTTTTTGTGTTGTCTGACTAGAAAACACACTTCTCAAACATTTCTCTGCTGTTCAACTGATGGCAGAATTTGGGACCAGTTAGCCATTGCCTTAGTCCTTAGTGATGAAGAGCAATGCTGGAATTACTATTCTGAGCACCACAGCACAGCTCTTTTCAGTCATTTGCTATCTGACACCAGGACAGCAATAGCCAAAGCCACCAAAGTCAACTGGAAGTAGCCAGAGCAGCATAAAATCCCTTTAAAAATACCAGTTTGTTTTTTGGGTTTGGGTTTTGTTTTTTTTTTATAAATGTTTGACAAAACAAACATAGCCTCTGTTGAAGAAGACAATATCTGCAAAGGTAATACTTAACTCACATTGGTTTAATGATTTACTACTGCACTTCTAATTTAACATCTGGCTGTGCTGCTCTGAATAGAAGACCTGCTTCTATGCTCAGCAGCTCCTTTAATAAGGGCCTTTGATCTGTTGTTTTTAAATCACAGCTCATGAAACGTGAAAATTCTTATCTGCTACCAATTAATACGTAATAAGCAACAGAGGTAAAACATGCACACAGCTAAGCTTGTTGTGTGTAATATTTACCTTTTTGCTTAAATTCACCAGTGAGTAACAGTGATACAGTATTTAGGAGCCTGCCTTGCCCATGTTGGCTACTTGCTCTTCCTAACAGTAACAGATAGCCTGCCTGGTCCAACAAATTGTAAGTCAATCTTCAGGTTCAGCGCAAGGCAATATCCTGAAAGAAAAATTACTTTGGCAGGTTGTGATCAGCAACTTGAGTTACAGCCTCAGTACTCTGAGCATCACACCAGTTCATTTAAGAAGCATGACCACATGTTTGCAAAGTGAGGACTGGTTTTTTATTTCGTTGAAGAAGCCAAGTTAGCAATCATAAAGATGGCATGATAGCAACAGCCTGCCTCATCCAGAGAAGGAAAAGTACCTGTTCAGTATAAGAGGGAAATAAGGATTTATATGTAAATGTTTTATATAACATATATAACACTAATTCTACCCTTGGGCTGATGACTGTAATAAGAGCGCTTCTGTGCTTGTTCTGTTGCTCTGATCTCTGTATACAAATGAGGTGTTCATTTTTTTCCATTGTGAGTACCAATTTGTACCAATTTATTGGAAACTTTAACAAAAGTTCCTTTTGATATAATTTGGGCTCTGCAGCATTGCTGAAAGGTGGGACAGAAAAGAAGCAAAGCCAGGGGCTGTCTCACTTTGCATCCCCGTTGGCAATACGAAGGATAAGGCTCACCCACCTACACGTCAAGAAGTGGACACCCCCAGTGCAGCCAGCCAACAGCTCCCTGCCACTGCAAGCAGAAGGTTTTGCTCCCACCACTGTGCCTACCTCCTCAGCTGCCTCCCGGCCTTTAGGTGGCCCTGTCGCTCCCGGGCTGTGACACCACTGAGCTTGGTAACTCTCACTCCACAGGAGGGGGGGGGGGGTCTTCTGCTGGAGAAAGTTGGCCACAGTGGCCAACCAACACTCAAGGGGGTGCAATGAGACAGTGGTACTATGTGCTGGGAAGTGATGGGAAGAGGAGCAGAGTGAAGGAGAAGGAAGAGGAGAGACATTCTTTCTTCCATTCACCATCGTGTGCTGGCACAGAGGCTCCCACCCTGACGAGTCCTGAAGTTGACTTGTTTAAATCAACTCAATGGGGTATTCTCACCCTAGGAATAAAACCCATGTTTTGAGGGCTTGTCCTCTGCAGGAGCGCTGCAGCCTCTTCTCCAGCCAGCTTCAGGAGTAACTGGAGCCAGCACATTCGGATTGCAACACAGATGTTGAGAAGTCAACTCTCTCACGCATTTTTTTCCAGGACACTCTCTCCTTGTTTTTTGTCTAGAAAAGTCCACTGGCGTAGCTTTACATGAGCAAAGACTCCTTTCACAGAAATAGGAGCTTTTGTAATCTTGTCTTCTTCCTGATTTAAAGACCTACATTTAAACCTCTGACTGGGTGCCTCATTACTTGTCATGGTTACTACAGCATTTTTAGTTTAAGAGGACAGTGAGTAACTCAGGCTGCTTTTTCTGCTGGGCTGCTGGACCATGGAGAGAAGCAGTCGCACCACCTCACCCAGGCACCTCTGTCAGGTGGCTTGAGAACCCAGGCACCAGGATTACTGGTTCTCCCTGGAAAGGGAACTGCGGTTCCCTGCTGGAAAGCCATGTCCAAGAATTAGTCAAAATGCAATTTAAACACACCTAAGAAGTGCCCAAGATACTTACTGCATCTACAATGTGACATGGCCTCAGCAGACCAGAGACTCTGGCCCTTCCAAGCCTGCTGCATCGGGACCTAAGCAATTGCATTATTTATCTTCACCTTTCTACTGTCAGTTACATTCTCTTATTGACTCAAGTTAGCATTGAGTTTTCCAGAGGGGGAACCATGTCTGGTTGCCTGTAAATCACTTCAGCATAGAGAGCTTTCCATGGCTAGGTGTCCTTTTGTCCCATGCAGATGTCACATCTGGACAGGGAATTCACCTTCTTCAGACAGGGGGAAGGAGAATAGGGAGGTGACGAACCCTTTGAATGACAGACTTTAATATACATGTGCTGTAATGTCTCTGCTTTGAAGCCTCCTAGTGCTATGGGAGACATTTGTACCAGCATGGAAACATGGTCCTGTTAGAATAAAGTCCACTATATAAACCAGGCCTCCTAATTCAATGCTTTTGTTTCACTAAGCCAGCACCCCAAATTCTAATTCAACAAAGCTCACAGTGGCACAGATGTGACCTATGACTCGGGCACGTGTAGCTCTAAGCATCTAGTAACGCATGCCATGTTCAAGTTATGGATGTGCTGAGGAGCTTATGTGTGAACTTGGTCCCCAGCAGCAGACTCCTTTGGACCTGATGTGGATGGGATGTAGTTGTAAGTAATTCCTTCTTCAATTAAATATGGCCTGGAAAGCAGCTGTTCAATAAGCTGCAGATGCAGTTAGGGGTCTTCATATTTATATTTCAGATTACTTCTTATTTTAAAAGAGCCTGGGAGTGTTTATTTCTATCAGAGGATGCAGCTCTTCACAAGTAATTATTCTTGCATCCTGGAACTTCCCAACCTCCCTCAGCAACTTTTCCTAAAATCCTCTGATGTTATTGTACAGAGGAATTCTGAAAGTGCTGGCAATAATCTGTTCTCTTTCCTCTTACAGATTTATAACCCCCCATGGAAGAGCCCTGTTATCCTGGCTATACATACACCTAAGAAAAATCAAGCTTAGGTTGAAATATGTATATCCATATGTGTGTACATGGACTCTACACATACACATATGTATGTACACACGTTTCTTTAAAAAAAGACCCTACAAAGCCTTTGATGTACATGTCTTTAAAAATGCGCAGTGAGCTTTTGGAACCCAGGTGAACACATCTCACTTCAAGCATCTCTCGAGTCATCTGGATCTTTGACTCTGCAGCTGGATCCCCACGGCTCAGAGAAATATGCTGAAGCTGGACACCTGACACAGCCAGGCACCGTCAGGCAGGTGCTCTCCTGATTCTGCTCCCCACACCTCTGAAGAAGGAGGAAATACTCTGGCATGGTCCCTCCCCAGGAAACTGAAACCTGAAGTCAGAAGCACACGTTACAGCCCTGACATTGCCTCAACTACCAATCTGCCGGGAAGGTGCCAGAGCTTTGCCTCTGATATCTGTCATAGTGTCAGAGGTGTTAACATCCAATTACAGGAAAAAAATGAGCTCCGCAACCGAGGAAAAACTTGATGCTGCCTTTCCATGAGCTTGGAGATTTTTGTTCCTGGGAGACAGCGTATTTTGTCAGTCATGAAATATTTAAAGTCACTGAGATGTGTTTCCATTAAATTGAAAGTGAGGGTTTCTTTTGATGTGTGGCTATTCTTCCAAAGTACAGGCGACATTATAGACAGAAGGATTTTGCTAATGTATGAGAGTGGGGAAATTAAACTGTCTGTCAAAGACTGAAGTTACCTTGATCAACATCTGAGACCTCCCTAAGTTTTGGAAACAAAATTTACTTTTCTTCATTTTTATTCTGCTCATTTTACACGTCCGTTGACATCCTTGCAGTTTTCAGAGCCGGTGGCAAGCTATTGTTTGAGTTAAAAAGCCTGATGCAAAGAATGGCACCAGACATTACCCTCTGCACATCAGTATTTGGAATCCCCCTGCCTCTGTGGGAATTAGGTTGCTGGTTAGCGAGAAGACCTTCGTGATCAAAACTACCCTGGGGACAGTTCACTTTCCAACTTCACATAATAAGCAGTAACGTAAGAAAATCTGCCATGTGTACCCCCAGTCCTAGCTGCTCTCTTCACTCTCTCACACAGGTTTGGGTTGTCCCCACCTCAGCACGCTCTGGTTCCTTCCTCACCCCATCAGGAGTGCAGCAAGGCTTTCTGCGGGAGCATTCTAGAGCAACAGCAACTCCCCAGCAGAATACAGGAGAGAGCAGGAGGAGGGCTGGGCAGTCACTGACGGGGGAAGGCGCAAAGTTAAAGGGAGTGTAACCTCATGTGTCCACTTTCCCATGGGATGTGGACATCTTGTCTCCTAACAGAGGCTGAACCACATGCTCATGACTTCTGGCAGTCAGTAGAAAATGGAAAGAAGATGACTCACAGAAGAATCACAGAATTATCACAGAATTACTGAGGCTGGAATAGACCTCCAAGATCATTGAGTCCAGCCTATGACCCAACACCGTGACATCAGCTAGGTCATGTCACAAAATGCTACATCCAGTCTTTCCTTAAACACCTCCAGGGATGGTGACTCCACCACCTCCCTGGGCAATCCATTCCAGTCTTCTGTCACCCTTTCTGTGAGGCAGTGCTTCCCAATATCCAACCTAAACCTCCCCTGGCGCAGTTTCAGGCCATGCCCTCTCGTCCTGTCACTAGTGGCCTGGGGGAAGAGCCCGACCCCCACCCGACTACAACTTCCCTTCAGGTAGTTGTAGAGAGTGATGAGGTCCCCCCTGAGTCTCCTCCAAGCTGAACCACCCCAGCTTCCACAGCCTCTCCTCATAAGATGATAAAATGAACCTTCAAAGATTTGCTTCATCAGCAGGAGTCCAGCCCCAATGCGATCTTATTGCTTGGTCCCCAGGAGAGTGCAGGCAGAGCATCCTTCCTCTCCAGTGAGTGAAACAAAGACAAATTCAGCCATCCCTTCCTCGCCAACAGCCCATCCCAGAGGCCTCTAGACATGCCAGGGATGTCTCCTGCTGGCAAGGTGTTTGTCACCTCTCCTGACTGACTGGTAACAGCACTTTGGGCTGATGAGGACATGTCAGTGGTGCACATTTGCCCAGGGAAAAAGTGTCCATCCAGGGAATGGGAACTGTGGCGTATGGTCCAGCTGGGCTTTTGCAGGTACCTCTCTACTGCCTGGGGACACACCCAGGCATAGCTGTGATGGAGTCACCTCATGCTTTTGGCAGTCTCCTCCACAGCCACTCCCAATGCTCTTTCCTTGCCCTTCCTGCAGGCACCTGGTAATTTATTGATCATGTCTTGGCGTAATTTCAAAGCCTACCACTCTGCTAGGCCAGGCAGCCTGAAACTGCTGTTTGAGACATGGTGACAGTAAGATGGGAAGCCGCTCCAAAGCTAGACGTTGCAAGCAGTTAGAGAAGAGGGACCTGAGAAGAGCTTTGTGCTACACCCAGACCATTCCTGTCTCAAATACAGCCTCAGATATGGTCTCATATCTCTAGATATGAGACCCTGGCTCATATCTATCTTTAGATATGAGACTCTGGCTCACAGAGCTGCCTCATGGGCTGCCTACTAACACTATGTGTAGCAAGTATGGCCTGAGAAGCATAGCTACAAAAACGCGTCCCCTGCAGGACACTGATCTTGCAGCAGCAGAATGCTGAAAGCCAGGAGGACACTGCTGCTGACACGCACAGCCCTGCCCAGGTGCAGGCACCTTCCAGGGTTACCTGTAAGCCCCATGGTGCAGGTCAGGAGGTGTGGCTAATGTCCTCACCTCTGTGGCATTAGCCACCAGCCATTTGGCCTAAGCTGCACACAAGTTTCATAAATGTGGCGTCCCTTGCACAATGACTGGCTTATTTATACAAATCCCAAAGGACTGGGATGTCAGAGAAATACTCAATACGTGTTTCTGCCCTTCCTGTGGATGTGCCTTCAAGCTTGTTACCCTACTGAGCACTGGTGGGTAGCTTCCTGCAGCAGCATGGCCTTCAGTCTACGCTTCAAACCCTACCCCACAAATGAACAAAACAGCTCAAGGTGAGCTCCATGACACAGCAGTTTACTGCTTTGATACTACTGGCCTAGAAGTGATTTTGATGGGTGTATCTGAAAGGAGGGCACTACAGACATACCCCAGGCTGTTTTCACAGCACTGCTGCTCTTTCCTTTCTGATGGGTGTTTTGATGGGGATTTCTGCCATCCAGGGAATATCTAGAGAGGAATTTCCTGAAGGGAGCAGCTGACTGGCAAGGGATCCAGCCGTCCTCAAAGCCGTCATGTGAGATTTTTCACGGGATGCCAGAGAGGGCACCGAAATCAGCAAGATCACAGGTTTTCCAGGCACGGATTCCCAGTCACCCTACCTGTAGCTATTAACATGAGCATTACTTCACAGTGAACAAAGTCTACTGCTCGCCTTGCAGAGACATGACACGAGGCTCCTACAACATTTAATACCATTTAAGCTCTCAAAATAGGTCTTTAATGAGGCTTAAATGCTGAGTTTGTGCTAGACTTTCCAGATGGAAGTTTATGTCATTCTGCAGGCCTAATGCTCATTAACTTGAAAGCAGCTCTGGTATAAGGAAAAATAAAAAGAAAGTGCTGTTTTACATGTGCCTAAGTGTATCTGCATACTTTTGTGGGTATTCCCACATGCTGCTATTTGAAAATGCACTCCGTTAAATTTCTGCCCAAAGATTAAATGATATAAACATGAGAAGAGCTGTTTTGTTTGGGTTTTTTTTCCTGATATATTTTGTTGTCTGCAATAAGCATAACATTAGCATTGCAAATGAAGAATGGGAAGCCCACTGACGTGTCTGTATTGGAAGTCTCCATCTGTACCCATGCTGCACAGGTCTCTGTGGTCCCTTGAGGCTCAAGATGCTCTAACCAGTCCTTGTGACTTGGAAAATCCTTTCATCAACTGCCTGCAGGTGAGGTAAAAGATTTGCTGTCATAAATGGTGTAGTAAATGTGGTCTTATTTTCATAGAGGAAGGAAGGAAGGAAGGAAGGAAGGAAGGAAGGAAGGAAGGAAGGAAGGAAGGAAGGAAGGAAGGAAGGAAGG
>JAAGNO010002505.1:0-12735 GCA_033439905.1 Ceryle rudis
ATGGCCACCGTGGAAGAATTTGGCTTTGTACCAATTTCTTGTTATCTAAATAATAGTGCCACATACTGAGGATCTTGGTGCACTTTCTGGATACAAGATCCATTTCCACCTTGTTTTAGTGTCTTCTGTAAAAAGCTGATAGCACTGCTTTTCTGGACAACAAGACATGTCAACTATCACCTGTCTTCTTCCAGTTGTCTGAAGGAGGCCTCAGCTGCTTCTTCCTGATCAGGTGGTCTGCAGTATACAACCATCACCATGTTGCCTGTGTTGATCTGCCTTCTACTCCTGACCCATAAGGTCTCAGCTGGCTCTTCATCCATCCCAAGGCCGAGCGCCATGCAGTCACACTGCTCTCACACATAAAGAGCACCACCTCCCTTGCATTTCCAGCCTGTTCTTCTTGAAGAGCCTCTATTCCAGTGACATATTCTGACTAGCACATTTATAAAGCACCCTAAGTGTTTGCATGTTATAATGTGACATTATTGTAGATACAGTCCTCAGATTGAAAGCACTGAAACTGGAACAGCTCCACAGAACCTAATGGTATGACACTGGTTTACTGCTATTAAAAATTTAGTCTTATGTTTGCATTTTCATAAATTTCCCTGCTATATCTGTGTATAAAAATCCCATTGTTTTATTTAGTCCACATGCTATAAAACATATAGTTTCAGTTGTTAGAAAGATTAGGGAAGGAAATAATCACTTCCATTAATATTTTGCAAAAGTAACATTAATGGCTACTCACATATGTTTCTAAAACTCACCTGGTGTGTTTTGTCTCCACGTTAAACATCACCAGTGTGGACAGACACTCAAAAGCTCTACTCTGCGCTCTGCCTGATTTTCATATAATTCGTATGTCATCTTTAGAAATCCATTCATATTCACATTGTTTACATTTGGTGATATAAAAATGATCAGTGTTTTTTTGCATTTGAGATGTATCTCGATAAGGTTATAAAAGAAATTATATGACCTACATGTCTGGCTATGAAAAGAATATGAGACCCACCTTTCAGTCCAACTTTCACAGTTTTATCAAGAATTGGACTTGTAGCATAAAAAATGTCCATATATCCACAGAGAGATGTCAGAAAGAGGAACCTGGCAAAACTGGCCAAAAGAAGGGGAGAGATTTGTGAGGCCTGAGTGCAACCACGGCTGATGAAGCCTTGCTTGAAATAAAGGAGATCCTTATTTTAGAGATCTGCTTCTGTCTCTTGGTCACGATGGCAGCTCCCTTGATCTAAGCACCACTGTGGCTCAAAAACAAGGTAGAGAGCAGAGAGACCAAACTTCCCTGAGAAGCCCAATTGTAATGCTACTTCTCAGCCCATGCAAACCAAAAGCATTGAAGTCAGCACTGAACCCCAGCAATCACATAATTTTAATTAAAAAAAATCTTTCAGAATGTGTTTATAAAACAGCATTGTCATTGAGGCATTCCTTCCTCAATGCAAGAGATTAAAGCCCATGCTTAGCAGTGAACAACTCTGGGGATCTCACCCTTTCCTCTCTTTGAAGGTGAAGCATGAAAAAGGATGAAAGCAGGTAGTGTGAAGCTCTGCAGATATCAAAAGTGCTTGCTCCCAGCTGTCCTTTCATGCTGGGAACCTAACACTTTGTATAGTATTACACAGAGCACTGTCCTGGGAGATGGGACCACAGGACTGAGGTCCCTTGGGCCAAGGAAAGAATTCAGCCCAGGTCTGTCACTTCCTAAAGTGGACACTGCTCTGAAAGCAAGGTGGTTGTTGGTTTCTTTTCCCAAGTAGTAAGTGAAAGAATGAGAGAAAATGATGTCAGGTTGCTCCAGGGCAAGTTTGGAGTGGGTATTACAAAAAATTTCTTCACCGGAAGTGTTGTCAGGCATTGGAACAGGCTGCCCATTAAGTGGTGGAGTCACCACCCCTGAAAGTTTTAAAAGGTATGTAGATGTGGTACCTAGGTGTACTAGTACCTAGGTACCAGTTTAGTGGTGGACTTGTCATTGTTAGGTTAATGGTTGGACTTTATGATCTTAAAGGTCTTTTCCAACATAAATGATTCTATGATTCTGTAAGGACAGGTAAGTGGTAACAGAGAGAGTATCATTTTCATGGAAATAGGGGCTAAGGGAAGGAAGCCAAGAGGAAGCATCAGTGTTAATGTTCTAGGGAGATGGCTGGTGGTAATGTAAGAGGGAATGAAAAGGCTTATTTGCATATTCTAAAGCTGTCGTCTCTAAGCAAGAGTAAAACCTGTGAGAAAAAAATCTTCATGAAAGAGCATTACATTTGAACAGTATGACACTAAGATAAAAATAACTTCAGGGCAAATTTTTTTTTTAAATTGTCCTAAATTGATTTCTTATCTTCATTACCTACTTTATCTCTTAAACTGTAAATAAATAAAGTTAATTATGATATGAATATAATGTAACTTAATCCTAAAATACACAAGATCAAGATAATAATTTTCTTAATAAGAGGGTTGAAGTCAGCAAGGTTCATTAACACTCCTATATACCCTATCAAGCAAGGACTATCTACCTCTTCAAAGTTTAAAATAATTTTTATTCATACCCTCAAACTTTCTAATCGTCCCCTACTTAACTTACCTCCTGAACAGTAGTGTTTAAGTTAAACACACATCTCCACATTGCACTTCAGTGTTAGCTATTCAAACTGAAAACCTTTCCATAGAACAGAGCATTAGAAAATCACTGACAATGCTCAGCAAATACTTAAGAGATTATGAAAGACAAGCAAGCAGAAGGACAAGTAGTAAACTGGATAACGGGTGATACATTTTTCCATAACAATACTGATGCCCCGTGCCCTGACAGCTTTTCTTCAAGAAGACTAGGGGGTAAGCAACTTCATTCTATTAAATTCTTACCTGTTCATCACCAAAATATTCCCTGATACAGCAGCATGAGATGTGTTATAACTTGTAGTTGTTAAAAATACTTTCTATGTATAGAAAACATTTTATATCTGATGAATGCTAATTATTTTTCTGTTGTATATAATTTTATTTACTTGAGCCTGTTTTCTCCCTTCTGTGGACAAGCTTCCAGCTAAGTTTGCAGGGCAGGCAAGGGAGTGGAAAACAGGACTCATACAGCCATGGACTCCAGCCACTTGTGCAGGAGGATTCTGTTTCAAGCCAGTGCTGTAACTTCACTCCTTCTACCATAAGAATATTGTTAGTTGTAAAGCAATCATCTCTTCATCAGCCGTTACACTGTTACATGGTGGGTTTCACTGTCACCAGTGCCAACTGAATATATAAAACCCTACCAGAACAAACTGCTGTTTGATACCTCCATAGCAGCATATTAAAGAGGATGTAATTGGAGTACATGCTCCTTCAGGGAGCATTAATTACCATGAAGGGTTAAGATGAGCTTTGGTTTTGTACACTTAAGTGTCTATACTGTAGGTGTCACAGATGAGATAAAGGCAGAATTTAGTTGCCTAATCATATGTACATCCTGCCTGGCCTCTATCTCCTCTAGATAAAGGGATAATGTGGTGTCTCACATGCTGTAAGGTGTTTCTACCACTGTTAGATTCTTTTAGCATCTGAACTCAGCCACTATATTCAACAAGGATGAGTGAGCTATTGAGCTCATCCTAAAGTAGACAACTGCGTTTGGCAGGCAGAAGAACTCTCCACTTGCCGGGTCCAGGTGCTTTCATGCTCTTGGCTGCCTTGACTGTGTTGACTGAAGGTTCAATTCAGTTGTCTGAATATGGGCATCTAGTCCTGTCTATGACCCTGTGGGTTATCTGACACACATGTTCATGGCTTTACTCAAACATTTGCTCTTCTTAGAAGAACAGAGAGTCCGCCACTATTATATTCTAACATACGGGCCAGAAAATGTGTGATTGAAATAGTATGAGGTCAAACATATCAAATTTTTTGAAAATGACAATTCCAGAGGTGTTGGGTTGGATTAGCTTATTCTTAGACTTTTTCATTTTTCCTGAAATACCATAAATCACAGACATTTGCCCTCTGCTATATTTTACCGTAGTTGAAAACTGTCAGGTTTTCTTCCAAATTGTTACTGAGCTTTTAATAATTCTCATAAATCAAGAGAAGTAAAATCAAATAGTTCACTATATTGTAAATAAAAAACCTGTAAATTGTTCTTTGTGTGTTATAAGCCCGAGGTAGTATGTTTCTTACGGTATTAACTTCTCAAAATGTGTTTCACATTGATCTTGTTCTCTATCTAAAATGTTTAAAAAATTATCTCAGTACGCAAAGTATTACTAATTTATCCTTCATGCTAATAGTATCATTTAAATCACAATTTTAATAAATTAATTTGAAGCAAAGTAGGCATGAATCTCCTCTGACTTTTATTAATTTTACACTGAAATAACCTCACTGACTTTAATGGATTTGCTTTTGAATTGTATTTCAGAGTAAAAAAGAAACAGGTAACGTGTCTTTCTACAGTATCTGCTAAGGTAAACAATTATCCTTGTAGTGTAATGATTAATATTGGACGAGTCAGAATACGTTTTAGCATAACAATTTCAACTCGTGTATGAACAATTTTTACTTACTTTGAGCTGAGATAGACCTTTTCCAAATCAGTTAATGATTATGCAGTTTTTCATATCTTTGTTAAACATGCTTTTCTATTAAAGTTTAGCATCCCTTGGGCAAACAATAATTATTTGATATGGTTTCCTGGTTAAACAAAGTTGCAATTTCAATTAGGTTAAAAAGTAAAAAACTTAAGATAAGACCCTCAGGCGTAAACAAAATTTATTAACACATTTATTATAACTTCACTTTGGCTTTGAAACACTAATTGTGTAGTTACCACCACATTTGTAGTTTTTCACAGTGAAATAATATGGATATATCCATTCAAATTCAGACCTCAAGATTTCAGAGGAGCAATAATTAGCAAACGTTAAACATGATAGTTGCGATCAGGTTAAAAATATTACAAATGTAATTGAAAACAAGTTACAGGGTAATTTCAGTATTTCCTTTGATAGACTCTTCTGCTTAAAGAGAAATCACACCTTGGTGTATCTGTTTTAAATCAACCTTACATCTGGAAGATGGAGGTTGACTTTATCAGGTCATATGAAAGAAAATAGCTTTTCATGCGATAACTTTGACATCTTATTTTGTAAACAAGAACACTAGCGATTTTCAGAAATAGCCTAAGACACACTTGTCTTTTGACAGATGACATTAAATCTACTACAAATACCATCCTGTGACATATGTGCTATGCGCAGAGCAGAAATATAGTGGTTTTCTCTTTGAAAGATAAAACCATATAGAAATATCAGAAAGAGTCTAAAAAGTTTTCACAAATCAAACTCAGTACAACTCAAACTGGAATATCTAGATTTTTTCCAGCCACAGTTAACAGTATGCTCTGGAAACATTAAGTAATTCAGAAAAAATTAGAGACAATACAGTTCCAGTCACTAATGGCTTTAAAATAAGACACACATATACAGACATACATACATATTTATACATATATATTTGCTTTTAAAAGTTCTTACTGTTCATTTACTGCAAAAGTATTTTCAGATTTCTATTTCTTAATGAGGTAAACCCAAAACTGGTGTTCACACATAGTGATGTATTTAAAAATGCCATTTTTAGTGTGCTTTACTTATGGCTGTTACTTTGCCATTTCTTAAATGGTTACAAACCTGTAACTCGAAGTTTATCTGTGCCAATTACAACCTCGTTTTCATCCACTGTAAAAAGTGGCTTGCCATCCTTTGAGCTGATCTGAAATTGCTGACCGTGGAATTCCACCATTTTAGGACCTGCAATGCACAGTAGAATAATGGAATAACATCATCATCTTTCTTCAGTTTTCTATATAAACTGCTAATAATTGGAATTTTGGTCTTAACAGTTTAGTGATTCATTTAAGTACATTAAGGATCATGAAGCAGCCGGATATTCTAAGGATAGTGGCCCTTCAATACTGAAATTGGAAAAATCTGTTTACATGATCTAATTTGTTGTTCAAAACTATGCCTTGAGTCATGTTTTCAAGTTGTGTTTCCAGAGAATTAGGAAATCCCTCACAAAATGATCAAACAAAACATTCATGTTCTTGGTGCTGAAACTGGTAAGATTCTTTGATCAGTATGAGTCTATCACCTTTTATTTTATTTTTTTTTATCTCTTAAAAACACAGAAACAAAGTATCAAAGATTTTGCAACATCAGACCTTTTGATTAGGCAGGCTCAAATGCTTCAACATTACAAGCATCCCAGGTAAGAGCAGGACCCTCAGCTTTTCGTAACAAATGCCAGTTTAGCTCCACTTGTCTAACAATTGTTGCTGATCATGTTCTTATAAGTTTCAAAAAGCTACAGAGTATTCACAATTGGATGTGGTACTCCAAAAATTAAAATAATTGTGTGCAAGAGTGTTTTTACATATTACCAGTTCCTAAATCCAGTATTGGCTTGATAGGCGGATATAAATCAAAGCCTTAATATTCCCCTTTCTAACAACCCTATAAATTAAAAATGTACATTACATAAGTTTGAATGTCTTATTTGATAGAGTCATCATCTAGATCTATGTTCAGAATTAAAATTATAGAGAATGGTCAAAGCAGTTAGGATCCTTTTCAGCAATTTTTAACAAAGGTAATTCACAGGCTATCCATGGGACTGAGAGGCAGTGAGTTGCTTCCTTCCCAGTAAGAACCTGTCTTACCATGCTTACTGCTATAAATGTTAAATATATTTCAGGCAGTAATTCTTATAAGAAATAAGATTTTTAATGGCATTAGGCAATGGATGATCAATATTGCTAAGAAATACATTCAAGTATTTCCTAAAATCTGCATGGTAGCTGATGCGAGAAATGCATTCCATAAGGTTCTATACAAATTGCTTATTGCTTCACCTAGCAGATGCAAAGTATTGCTTTTAATTGCTCATCAAGCGTGGAAAGGGTTATAGAAGAAGTAATGTCTTAAACTAGTGCAGCAATTTAAAGGCATAAACCCCAGTATTGATTCTGCTTGAAAACGGTCTGGATATAGGGCTAAACTCTGCAGTACATTACACTCTGTTGGACATGTGCACCCAGGCACAGACTTTTTGATCTCAATTAGTCTTTTCTCTAAAGCTCCTCTGAAGCACATGACTTTATGTCTGAGAAGTGTATTGCAAAAAGTGAATGAGCTCAGAAGGAATTCTGGGTGAGCTAAGGATGGATCCCTATCAATGCTTTCCTAGAAAATCTTGGTTAAGGTGTAGTATGGTTAAGTAATGAAACTGGTCATTTATGTAATGTAGGTAGACCATTGTTTATTCAAATAAATCAAAGGCCTAAGTAAACTGAGTTTTATCAGATTTACTGGTGCTGCAGGGGCCAGTTCCTCATCCTTCCCATTCATCTAACATCATGATTACAGTGCTCAGTATGAGTGTGGGAAACACAATCAAAGCCTATGCTGCCTGACATGAAACAAGTTAGGTGATTCAGGCAAAATCAGTTTTGCCTAGAAGGGGTTTAGGAATGATTCTTCATCTCTTTTGTTGAAGATATTTTACACTATAGAAAAGGAAGGTACTATTTAGAGCCTTTACTTCCTCCATGGGAAGGGAACCCAAATCTCCAACTTCCAGGGTCAACAGTCTGACTGAAGGACTGCTGGAGAAAAGTTGTACTACCACATTTTCTTCTCCTGACCCTGCTTATTGTTGGACCTCATTCTAAAAAGCATGCAACTAAAATATCTGCTGTGTTAGACCCAGCAGAGACAGAGAGGGGAATGCTTACCCTGTAGGCTCTCTGACAAAGCTAAGTATTTTCTTTTCAGTGCGGTCAGTATTTTAGTAGGTCTGGCATGCTGGAAGAAAATATTTTTATATAGATATAGAATATTTATTGATTAAAAGAATTATTAACTGTGTGAAGATCCTGAAGACTTACATTTTAGGTGTATGTACTTTAAAGTAAAGTAGGTGCTCCAATACCTTCTACAGATTCAATTCTAAACTGTGAGGTTTTATAGTGTGGATAATCTTTAAAACACTAATTAGAAAGTGCTGTAAGTATATTTGAACTATTGTGTGAATTTGCAGACAATAATATGCACCAATATCTCTAAAAGACTCTAAAATTTAAATAGATACTGTTAATATATATAACTGTTAATTATTTACACACTATCAAAAAAATAATATTGTGAAGATACTGTATGTTTAAAGGGAATGCTATCTACTGATTTCCTTCGTACAAAGGCTGTCATCTTTGAAAATAAATTGCCAGACCTCAATAGTGGCACTTCTGCTCTTTCTTTCTCAGCACCTTGCTAGACACAGAAGTTTTCACTGATCATAAAGCATTAGGGAAAAAAAAAAAGTGGATTTGAGAGAACTGGAGAAGTGTGACATGATTTGCACCAGGCCTAACTTGATCTCTTCTAAAAGTACATTTATCTTCTTGATTTGCTATTTGCTGAATCTATTTCACAAGCAATCTTGTCAAGGAAAGATTTTCCGTGTTTCTCATAGCAAGAACAGGAAAAACCTACCTTAAACAGCATGAACCGATTAATGTAATTTGTACATCTACATATTCCCAGAAAATTGACAATTTTTTATCAATTGGGTTGTTAAGGAATGTACATAAATTCACAGAGAGATGTGACATGACAAAGGAAAATAGTTCTAAGATACAGGAGTTGCTTTAACTGTTTGAATTTACGATTAATATATAACACTAAATGTTATTTACATACCTTGGACCAAGTTCTGTTTCCTCTCACCCAACCAAAGTAAACAGGCATAGATAACAAACTCACGTTGTGCAGACTGACTTCCTCATCTTTTCTCTCTAATGCAAATTTCAGGCATGGTTTCCATACAGAACTTCATACTAATACAACTAGACACGCGATATATACCAGTTTCATTAAACTGGTCCATGTATGCACTGACGTCTTTCCAGCAGTGACTGGAACAAGGCTGAAATTCAGCCTTTCAACTCCCAGCTAATTGTTTTTAACATTAGACTACACAGGCACATTCCTCTTTTCTTTTACTCAATTAATATCTGATTATTCCAGGCAAGGCAGAACACCTTTAACATGAGAAATTGAGCAAGTCCTACCCTAAAATAATGAGATATAGGAAAAAGAGATAAAAATCTCCTTAGATAGATGAGGAACAAGAGGCATAACAGGATTTGTAGAAATGTGCTCAGCCTGGCTGAGCAGTAAATTTTACCATGCTAATGAATACATCTATACCAATAAATTAGAGAAAGCCAAGGCAGAGGAGACACAAGCACTGCCAATTTCTGCTAATCTGGTAGCATGGTCCTTGGCACAATCTCACCATGCGCCACACAGTGAGCTCCCAGACAAGACCCCTGTTCCTCCATAGATAGGATGTTGTGCCACGTGTGGCAGATGCATGGTCTAGAAAGTGTGCCTTATAAGGAGAGGCTGAGGGAACTGGAGTTGTTTAGTCTAGAGAAGCATAGACTGAGAGGAGACCTTATTGCTCTCTACAGCTACCTAAAAGGAGATTGCAGTGAGGCTGGTGTTGGTCTCTTCTCCGAAATTACTAATGAGAAAATGAGAGGGGATGGCCTCAAGTTGTGTCAGGGGAGGTTTAGATTAGATATTAGGAAGAAATTCTTTACTGAGAGAGTGGTTGGGTGCTGGAACAGACTGCCCAGGGAGGTGGTGGAGTCACCATCCCTAGAGGTGTTTAAAAAACGAGTAGACGTAGCACTTGAGGCTATGGTCTAGTGGATAGAGAGGTGTTAGGATGAAGGCTGGACTTGATGATCCTAGAGGTCCTTTCCAACCATAATGATTCTATGATTCTAGGCATCTGCCCTGACAAAGACCTGACAATGACCCAATTGCCAAAAGAACGTATTAGAATGACCTCAGTTGACTTGACTAGGATATAGATGGATACCCTTCAGAGAGCCATTTTGTGTTTGTCCTCCTCCTCAGAGCAGCAGGTCTGCAGTCAGGGACTCTCTCCTTGGATCTGGATGCTACCCATGGAAACTTTCAAGGATTGAGTGACCCCGTGCTCCTTACTAGTGAGGGGTACCCTTTTTGAGTACCCTTGAATTGGAGGTTTTCCCTTTTTGTGTGAGTGTGAGCACACTTTGGTTCATCTTTCTAGCAGGAAATTGCTATGCAATTTATTTCTTTCTTTTTTTCTTTTTTTTTTTTTTAAGTTAACTTTTATTATATTGAAGAATCTTACTTAAGATGTCATTAAAAGTGTATTAAAAATGTAATACTCCTGCAGATTCATCTCTAGCTCCATGAGTAATAAAGTACCAATAAATGTAAAGACATTACTTTCAAAGCATAAAAATAGGCTTTCATATGGAATGGTATGGAAGTTCTCACTGGTCTTTTATTAGAACAAATGCGTTATTAGAGGGAATATGTAGCACATTGCATATATGCATTTTATGTTCATATCATACATCTCTCATCACCTTGAAAAACATTTCTAATACATTAACAGAAGACTTGCTGCTCCTGTTTCCTCTTTTTCTCTTAGTTCTCATTTTATGCTTTGGATGCAACAGCTATGCACTCTCCAGTCAAAGTAATGACGCCTTACTGTTCGCAGTTCTTATACTTCGTTGTTGTCTGTAGTTATACACAAGCCCAGAGATCTTTAGAAAATTGGATCTGAAGGATCATTGCAGACACTGATCATGCAGACACTGGCAACTCAACCTAGTGTTAGGTATTTAGGTGGTAGTACTTTCCCCTCTCAGAGTGATTTAGCTAGCTGATTTATCTAATTAAATGTCTTTATCCATCTCAGCATTCTCCTTATAAAATTCTCTATTTAAATATATATATAAAAGAAACCCATAAAATATTGCATGTAGAAACCATGGCAGGAATAGGAGATCACATTTCTCACACAGTCTGTGGTGTCACATTTTCTCTTAGGCCTAATGAACCCAGAATTTGTTGCATGATGAGTAACAGGAAAAGGTGAAGCACACAGTCCTCAGTAAGGTTAAAAAAAAAGGTACTTAAGGAGATAAGGCATGACGATTTGAAGTCCTGTATGTAGAGAGGACAGCTGATCTGTCTCATCCCTGAGCAAATATTTTAACCACTTTATCTTCTGTATAAAGGATAATTCTTCCCTTTTTTTTTTTTTTTTTTTTGGATAAAAAAAGCCACGAGTGTATCTTCATAAGGTAAACTCCAGGACTGTGTTTCAGGAGTATTCTAAGCATGCCTACTGGATCTGGGCAGAGGACAATGTAAGAGGACAAATTAAACAGATGGGGCATGACTCTGTTGACAACATATCTGTTTAGTGCCATTATTTGTATTTTGGTGTTCCATGCCTGGCCTTCAGCTTCTTTTAGTTGTCCTAGAGTATCTAAAACTTCTACATCAGACTAGAAAGTCTGATATGGGGTTTGTAAGCAACTTTAACCCTTCCAGAGTGTTATCTGAGGACTGGGGAAGATGAAATCACAAAAGAATGTGATGAAATCACAGAAGAATATTAAGGCAGAGGTCATCTCTGGAGGGTACCTAGTCCTACCTCTTACTCACAGCAGGGTTATTGGTTGGAAGTTTGATGAAGGTGCTCCGGGTCTTGTGCAGGTGGAGTTCTAATACCTCTGAGGAGGGAGATTCAACAGCTTCCTTGAGGAACCCATTCTAAGAGTGAGATTTCCCCCGTGCCTTCTATCTAGTTGTGTTTTGCCCCACTGCAACCTATGACTGTTGCCTCTTGCCCTTCTGCTGTGCGTATCTAAGAGCCTGGCTTCATCTTGTCTTTAGGTCTCCTAGTAGCAGGTAGAACTTAGAAGTTTCCTTTTTTAAGCCTTCTTTTCCGCAGGTTAAACAAAACCAACTTCCTCAGCCTTTTATACTTCCATGTGCTTCCACTTCCTGACCATCTTAATGGCTCCAAGTGTGAGTCTCCTCACTTTGATCATAGCTCTGTCATACTGCAGAGGGCTTAATTCAATATTCCAGATGCAGCCCTCCAGGAGTGGAATAATGCAGCCCAGTATGCTATTAGACCTCACTGCCACAAGGATACACTGCAGATACGTGTTCAAGTGGTCCACCAGGGTGGTGGTGGTGGTGATGTGTCTTCTTCTGCAGACCTGCTGCAAAAAATACAGGCATCTAGCTCCTTTTTTGGCCACTGACTGTCACTGAGTCTTGTTAGCTTTATGAAGAAAGTACTGTTGCACTTGAAATGACTCGGATTTTAGATGTACTGGAGTATCTAATTCTACAATAGATCATAGTCACAATAAATTTCAGCTGTTTTAAGCTAACATTTACAAATTCATCTGTTATTAACCAATGGCAATAATTCAACCTTCTTATTACTTTTAAGGAAGGAAGTACAGGAACTGTCCTCACCTTTAGCAATAACTGTTATCTTCAAATTACCATGTTATGTTAATGACTTACGTTAATGACTACTATACCACATGAACCAAAGTATGTTTGGGATTGCAAACTTAATGAAGACTTTGAAAGTCAAGAAGGTTATCAAATATTTAATAATTGCCATTTTTTCACTTATTTTTAATTTCTTCCACTGAAATAAAGAGAGAATGGAGCTACTTAGATGAGGAATTGCTCTCTGCTGAGAGATGGGCATCTACTACCTGATTGTTTGTCCAAATAAAAAGTGAATTCACTAATTATAGTTTGTTTATTTGTTTGTTTG